>VYXC01004915.1:319431-452016 GCA_013397175.1 Platysteira castanea | reverse complement strand
GGACGGCGCGGGGGGGGTCCCGGCCTCCGCCTTCCCCGGCCGGCAGCGGGAGCACCGGGCTGTGCCGGGCTGACCTTCCCGGGGGCGGCGGCCCGCGAGAGGGGGGCACCCCGCGGGGCAGCGGCGGCAGCAGCGGTGCGGTCCCTCAGGCCCCGGCGGGGGTGTGCGCGCGGCCCCGGCCGAAAGATCTGGTGCTGTAATGTAGGACAGCGATGTCCGTGAGGGAGGACTGGGAGCCCAGGTGTCACAAACCCTAGGAACGGATAAAGGACTTAATCAAGCGACAGAATCAGGAAATTGCTAGCTATGGTGCTGTTTAAGTGCTCTGCGTGGCTCTTCGGTATAAAATCTAGAGGGAGGAAGGATGTTGGGAATACATTAAGGAATAAGGGTTTCTTCTATAACGCGTCCCAGGCACTGTGGGGTTGCAATTGTGTCTCTGGCCAAAAACACGAGGCCTCTGGCCAGGTGCTGGGCAGCGCTTCCTGCTTATTATTATAATTTAGCAAGCCATTTGTCTAAGTAAGTCACGAATAGTCTGCCTGTGTGAAAATCCATCCTTTAAATAAAAGTCTTGAATGGATTTGGGCACTGAAATTCCTGTCTTGCAGCCTGACAGCACAGCTGTAATACAATATTCTGGAATTACAAATAAGCATCAGCAAGTTTATTTATGCGACCAGAGTCAGAGGTGTTTTATAGCTTTGCTTGATTTTCTGGCAAATATGCTTTAAAAAAAAAAAAAAAAGGACTCATTTATTGGCCTCTGGTAAAAATAATACTCCTTTTAAAAAAGCTTTCATGTACATTTTTAAATGTAGAGGAGGTCTTTACCAGTTTTTATTAGTAAGTATATTTGAGCTAATAATATGAAGTGGGTTTTGTCAAACAGCCTGTTAATAAACATTGGGGGGAATGAATATATCTTCGTTGTAAGCTGAAGTTGTTATGGCAGCAGTATCAAACATGCTTAAGAAGGAAACTATTGTTTTGACATTCTTTGTGTTAAGTATGATTAGATGAAAATCAGCTCTGGTTCTGGATAAAGTTGCTTTCAGCAAACAAGCAAATCCAAGCTCAGGTGGGCAAAAAGTGGGGCCTTAATTGGCACTGCCTTGCTAATGAGACATAATTATGGTTCAGGGTTTGTTTTTCTTTCTTCACTTCATCTCAGGTAGATATAAACCCTGCCAGACTCTGTTTTTTCTTGAAGTAATGATAATTTGTCAGGCTGTCTTTCTTTCAGATGAGGTTCTGGGCTAAATAACCAGTAGCCATTGAAGTTAAATCAACTTAAATCATAGCAGTTTTGGTTGCCAGATCTTTGGCCAGCAGTGCATACCCCTTATAACATAAAATGCTACTTGACTAACTGCAGCTATTAAATGGCTTAGTTTCAAAGTACACTTAAATATTAATGTTCAAACGGACTTAATGCTGCAGGCAGCATTCATATGCTTTGGCAATACCTCTGCCTTACAGTCCTTTCTAGCAAGCAGTGCTGACTGCTGTCCTTCATTCAGGAAACACCAGGTAGAAGTATTCATGAAGTAAATTCCGCTCTAAGCATTTCTTGCCCTGCTGATCTTGTGATGACAAACTGCCTGGTGATAGGGCTGAAATGATATTGTCACCTTTGTCAATAGTTGTATTTATTTCCAGAGCGTTCCTTGGCCCCGTTCAAGTAGATCCAGACTGGCAGAGGTCATGGGGCTGCTGACTGGTACAGGCATCCACATGGTGTGTGCTGAAAGACATGGTGCTTAATGTAGGAAAATGAGATTGGACTGTAAACCAAACACTGGAAATGGTGAAGGGCTTAATCCAAATGCAGAGAGGTAGAAAAAGCAGAAAATTGTTCGCTCTGATGCTGTTTAAAGACTCTGTGTAGCTCTTCAGTATAAAATTTAGAGGGAGGTAGGATGTTTGGAATAATATAGCGGATGAGGATTTCTTGTATGATGTGTCCCACTCACTTTGGGGTTGCAACTATGGCCTGCACTTTCACTTCTAAAGGGTTGAAGATCATTTTAAAGAAGCTTTTGCAGCCCCTTGGTTTTGCAGTGAATCTCATAAATTCATTTGGTGCTGTGTTTCAAAATACTGTGCTTGTGTCTCGTTTGAAAAAATATCAAAGGAGTTTTTCATGCTGGAATTTTTTTTTCACAGCATGTGAACATGAGCAGGGGTTGTCTTTCCTCCCGCCTCGCATCTCCTACAGCAGAGCACACATGCTCCAAAATAGCATCAGCGTGTGCTGTGCTGAAATGCAGCTGTGAGTCGTGGGAGGCTGGACACCATTAGGTGACTGAAGGTGCCCGTTTCCTTGCCCTGGTCTTTGATGCCACGTGAAATAGGAGCTTCACTGTCTTGCCAGTGACTTCCTCCACTTCTTGGTTGTTGTAGGCTTGCAAAAAAATTATCCGGCTAAAGGTTTACAGCTCAGCCTTTATTGCTAACAAATGGTGAAAAAGACTGTTGTTGGTATATGTGACATTTACATTTGTGTTTCCTGTTCGTTCTTTTTTTCAATCTAAGAGATGACATCAATCTGCCAAGAATTTATTACAATGTTCAAGGCTCTGACTTTGAGAATTGCTAGATTTAAACCTGGACGAGGGTGTGGAATTGTGCTGCAGGATGCCTCCTGCACCTCGCAAGATCGCTGCCCACCAAGGCTGATCTGTCTTTTCACCATATGTGCCCGCCAGGAGTAGAGATCGGCTGTTCAATGTCAGCAAGTAAAATTTTGTTAAAATATAGCATATTTTATAACTCCCCTGGGTTTGAGATGCTGCTGCATGTTTGCAGACATGGGATGCTGGGGCAGTGCTGCTCAGGAGGGGTGGCACAGATGGGAGGTGGCAGAGGCTGAGGGACATTTTGGTAGTGTTTCTGGAGGTTTGCTCCAGGTGAGGCTGGACTTATGACTCAGCACTCTGTCCGTGCTCCCCAAGTGGCTCCTGGCAGTACTGCCAAACAGGGATTAGTGCCTTGCTAAACTCTGCAAGTCCTGCCAGTTGGAAATGCAGGTTCCTGTCCCCAGTATGTGATTCTGTACCTGTGAAATATGTCACTGTGTGGCTTTGCTTTCTGCAAAGGGCACAACAATAAACCAGAACAGCCGATCCTCTCCAGTCCTAGCGGAGCAGATTCAGCCCTGGCCTGGGACTGTCACCTGTCACTGGCTCAGGTGCAAGCCCTGGGTACATCAGAACTGCAGCCCAAAGGTGTGGCCTCGGCCTGTATCCATGTGCTCAGTCCATCAGTGTGTCTGCAGCACTGAAAATGTTCAGTATTTAGTGTTCAGCCACAACGCTGTGCAGTTTGTATGATCTGCGTTTCCGTGGTTGGGTGGATGCCACTCCCTGCTGAGACACTTTGAGCTCCCCGGTCAGCCTGAGTAAACTCCAGCCAGATCTGTTCATTGCAGCGAGGGTGTGCGAAGCCTCCTGTGTCTGACAGGAATATCCCGTTCCTACCAGATACCAGGCTGAGGCTCTTCAGTCCAACAGTCCAGTAACATTTGGGATGTGAGATTAGTGTTTGCTGAAGCTGCACTTGCCAAGTCTCAGAAGAGAGGTTAAGGGCATGTGGGCTATTCACTTACATCTCTGTCCCTGTCCTGATCTATTGGGAATGGTTGTATCATTCCTGCACTGAAGGTTTTGAGAGGAATTTGACTTTGTGCTCATTCTCTACTGCACTGGATAAATAGGAATTTCTAGTCACAGGCCATGTAAAATAGTGACATATTGTGAGAAGTTGCCTGTTCAGGATATTACGCATCTTTTAAGCTAAACATTTATGCACTCTTTTCTTTAAACTCTTAGAGCCCTCCTGGTATTCACAGCAGAATGGCAGCCAGTACTAGGATTTCTTTACTCTTTGAAGGCTGCTGTGCCAATGGCTGTCTGCTTTTCTGCTGAAAAATGTACCAGCCCCTTGCTTCCCTTTGTCTGGCCTGATTCCAAGTCAAGTCATTGTTACTGCATTAAATGTGAGTAAACCTGTACATCTCTCTACGTATTTGAATTTAATTATCAAATTATAGTCTTAAAAAGAGGACATAGTATTTAAATAACAGGCAGGCTTTCTAAATCTAAACACATTTATCCTAAAATATATCCCAATTATCAAACTGAATCAGTCCTTTTCTGGTGCAATTCATGTTACAATCACTTTTCTTGCAGCTTAGCTAAAATCAATAACTTACTCTATTAAGTGTTTCTTTAGTTGTACAGACCTGCTGCATCTCACTGAATTATTCTGATTTCACGTGCTCCATTGGTTTTATAATTAATTCATCACTTTGCATAGTCTCTTCACTGTAAAAGAGAGGTGTTAGGAGGGAAAAAACTGGAGGTAAAAGAGGGTAGCAAGGCACTGTGAGTGTCTTTAAACACATCTCATTTTTTTGAAAGGTGGATAAATTGAATGTTGTGCTTCTCTTGAGCTTCTTTAATCTGCTGGTGTCCTGTACACTAGAGACACAACACTAACAGCTCCACTGGGAAAGGAGAGAGGAATTGTACATGTGGGACTAACAGAAGTTTGAAATTCTGAATAGGATGGTTGGAGCACCAAAGAACAATTAAGATGTGTGAAGCAGTCAAGGAGGTTTAACTGCATCTTCTGTTAAATTTAATTAATGTATTTAGGTCTCCCAAGACTATTTCCAAAAATACCACAATCTCCTTGAAGGCTTTGGTCAATGTGATTTATGGGTTAAGGACTTTTGAATAATTTTGTACTGCACAGATTTTAAGAATTCCAGTTGAAGTTATGAGCGTTAATAGGATCAAAGTATTACTATTTCAGGGAAAGACCTATTGCAGTGATAAAACTTGTTACTTGGCCATTGCTTCTCTTAATTTTGTGAGATTTTGTGTTTTAAACGTGATCAACTCCTTGCCTTTACTGTACAGAATGGGACACATACATTCACAACTTCCTGTTCCTTGGGAATCCCATGTTTGCCCATGGATTTTCAGCTCACTTTGAGCTATGGAGCTATTGCAATTATACGTGAAAAAGTTTTTCAAGTTTGTTATTTAAAGCTCATCAGGATGGCAGCCTGCCAGTCTGATTTGGTTGCTGCGATGTGACCTCTATTCATCACTTCAGAAGATATATCTGATAACAGATTATATTGACAATACAGATGGAAGGGGTGGCTCTCTCAAGTCCTAGGAGCATGGCTATCATGGCAAAATAAAGACACAGTTAATGTGTCAGAGTGGATGCAGGTTCACACTGGTACTTAGCAGTAAATTGTATTTACCAGCTGCTACCCTGCATGCCATGTGCAGTGTCCTGTCACCCGTGAAAGGAATATGGAGTAGAAATTTATACAGCAGTTCCTGATAGTCTCTTCTCATTGGAAAATAAATTATTACCTATTTTTCCTCACTGCACAGGTTTTATAAATTAAAAACTTATCAGTAGTCATGTAATGCTTTATTTCTTTTAAAATAGGTTAGCTACCATTAAATACGAGAGTGAATTCTGTTTAATTGCTCCCTAATTCAGAATTAGGATTGTAAAAATTCAAGTACAAACCTTTAATTTGATTCTCAGATCTCTTTTGAAACTCAACTGGAAAAAAGGCATCATCACCATAGCAAATGATCCAACTTCATGAGCTCAGGTCAGCTTACATTATGAACAAATACCCAATTTTAAAAGCAGCTTAATTTTTTCTATGCAGCCAGCTCTGGAAGGTATTGATTGCATCAAATGAGTTTTGGATCAAATGAGCAACTTCTACATATGTTATAATGCAATTTTTGTAGGAAACTGGGTGGGTGAGGGTTTGTCTTGTTTCTGAGTGCCTCTGAGCACAGCTTTCTGCCCAGCTGAGGCGGTGCAGGAATCAAATGACCCTTGCTAATTCTGCCCACATCTTGCAGTCACACTCATTTTCTACTATCTTGTTACCATATTGGTCTTATGTTTGCTGCCTGCTGGGAACAGCTAATAACTACTGAATGCATTTCATAGTTGGTACAATAACAGCCTCTTTACTTTCCCTGTCAGTGGGACTGCTTGGCTTGGAAAGCCTTATTGATGGTGTTTGCAACAGTTCTGTTTGTGGTGACAGCTGTTGTTTCAGACTTACATTTCATCTTTGTATTTGTAAGAAACGTGATCTTTAACATTATCATCTTGCTGCTGCGATTGTTGTTTTGTTGGGTTTTTTCCTACAAGGAAGTCCTCACTGATTAGGTCAGGAACTCTCCCCAGTTAGAGCCCTCTCCCCTCTGGATGAGGGACTGGCACTGTTGTGACAGTTCCTACCACGAGTAACACTAAAGGTCCTTTGTCTTCCTGTGTGATGACCAGAGGCAGAAAGGAAGCCTATTTTACATACATATATGAATATTTAAGTACCAGTTTTTCCAAACTAGGGGTTAGATTTGTGCTAAGTCTCTTCCTCTGGCATTTGACCCAGAATGTTTTCAATGTATAAACCCTTTCAGTGCTTTGTAGACCAAGATGTCTGTAGAGCCATATAGGATATTTTCTGAGATGCCTGGGATGTTGTTGACTTTAAAATTTGGCCTGCTAGGCAACCTTCTGTAATGAGGGATTTGTGCCATGGGTCTGGAACAGCTGTCACGGTCTTGCTGTCATTGGAAATGTATGCAAAGCAAATCACCACTGCCCTCTTTAATTCAGGGCAGGGTGGAGGTGCACACGGATCGAAGTGGTTCTGTGTTCACACCAGCAGCACGACCCAGGCTGAGGGCTGAGTCTGTCCTTTCTCTCTGAGAGCTGTTCTGAAAATTGCTCAATTCAACTGTAATTCTCCTGGCCTCAAAAACATTTGTACAGATTGGGTGCTGCTGCTGCCTGCAGTACTTACCCCACGTTATTATAAATACTTTATGAAAATAATCTCTTTACTAAACTACTTTAGTGTCTAGTTCTCTGAGCTGTAAACGAAGTCCCTTATGCCATGGTGCATGGATTAAAGATTTTATCATTCTAAATTTAATCCTGTTTTCTTGGTTGGTTTCCATGAGGGGTGGAAAAATAGAGAAGGGGGAGGTTTGCCTGGTGATCCAGTTACTTAGGATGCAGATTATAAAATCATGTAGGTGTGGGGATCACTATGGAGCCAAATCTTATGTTTTTCCAAGCAATTTAAAAGACAAATTAGTTGTGCTTGTAGAAGGCATGTCAAATGACTATGTAATTCTTTTAAGAAAAAAATTGCACTTTCTTGTTTTTCCCAAGACTGCTCCTTTTTTCATCACACCAGTTACTTCATCCTCACTGATGCTTCTGATGTTTCTCCCAGCAGTTCCCCCTCTCCCTTGTGCAATTTCATGTTTGTTGCCTGTTGATATTTGCAATTAGTGTTTCTTGTGATATGTGAATTAACAATTTATTAAGTGTTTTCTCAAGATATTTGCATTTCCTCTGGTTTGTGATGTCTCTTCTTCTGGCCTTCCTGTATTTTTACCAGACTTATAGCAAAGATGTAGGGGCAGTAACATTTTTTCTTCCCCCTTTATTTTTGTGTGGCTGGTATTACACTGTGCTTACTGATGTCATACAGTGGTGCAGATGATCATAGAATCATGGAACTGTTTAGATTAGAAAAGACAGACGTTTAGGCTTGAAGAACACAACTTGACATTTGTTTCTTGTTCTATGCCACACATATAAACTGTCAGATTTTTTGTTTTCTGATTAGGTTTTCTCACTGCTTCTGGCTAAATTTCTGATTTTGTTTTGGTTTTTTCTTTGGTCCTAAAAGTACAGTTAATAGGCTGGTTTTCGAGTGGCTCCCCTGAAATATATCTTGCTAAACTCAGGATTCCTTCCTTATTTGTAGCCATAAATAGTATCCCACTGCCTATTTTATGTGTCTTGGGGGTTTTTTTTAACCTTGTTAGAAAAGTAGCTATTCTTTGTGCATCCCCAGAATATCTAATTTTGTTTATTTCTTCTGGTATTTTCAACTTCTGCACAGTTTTGCACTTAAAATATTTGCTTATTTGCTATTTAAGGTGCACATCAAATTTCTCTATTTGAGGAGTATATGTGAGCATAAAATTAGAGTAGTTAAATTGCTCCTTCCCTAACATTTTAGTGTGCATTTGAAATGGAGATTAGTGATGAAATTAGACCAGGAAAAAATCACTTTAGAAGAAAAAGTGTATCTTGGATTGATGATTAAAATCAGGATGGTTCTTCCAGGGAAACATTTTACACTGACTTCAGTCTTTAGCAGTGTTTTTGTCAGGGAGGTTTGGACATCAGGGCTTCATTGCTCTGTTGCTGCATCCCCACGTCTCCTGAGAGCCTGGGCTTTGTGTCCTTTCCAGCCCCCAGGGATGGGGCTCCAGGCTGTGTGCAATAAGGAGATGTCTTACTCTGACTGGATCTGACTACATCATGGTTATTGAAAGGGATGCAGCTGCTGTGCCCCTGTTTCCTGAGCTGTTTTCGTACCTGGGCAGAGTTGGTTCATGTGATATTTGTGTGCAGAATGAGCAAAGTAATACAATATGTTTGGCACTCGGTTCTAAAAGGATCTGAAGGCACAGCTGAAGCAGAGATACACCTCTGAAAGCTCACCGAGGCTGCTCTCAGGCTCTTGTTTATGCAAGTGTGTGCAGAAATCTGTTTTAACTTTATGATGCAGAGAAAATAGCTCATGTTGTGTGATTTTGTTGCTGAAGTTTGCTGTAGGTAATGTTTGGGTGTAAGAAAACTCTGAAGAGATCAGTGGGGAAAAAACAAATGACACTGGTACTGAAATTATACGGAGGAAATATTCTTCTGTTTCTCTTGGCAAACTTACGTGTGACCTCTCAGTTCTTACAACTGTGAAGTCAGACTGTTAATGATCCTCTGAGGGATAAAAGGTGACAAAAATTACATACTAATAGATACCCTGAAGATAGTCTTCAGTCTCATATTTGTTTGGGGTTTGGGTTTTTTCGCAATTAAGCATGAGGCATGCTCTGAGAAAAATAGTTTATGCCAGAATAGGCCAGGGAAGGACACTGATTAATCCATCTAAGTAGAATAACTTATTGCCAACCTTGCTCCAACTTTGGCATTTGGATCATGTAATTTTGTTGGGTTTCTGCACCTTTTTTTTTTCTCTGAGGTCACTTTATTGATTGCATACTTCTTAAAAAAATTGCTCCACTGCATCAGCTATCGCATAGGCAGTGATGTGGATGTTGCTTCTATTTTTGTAATATTTTTCCATCCAGGCATCCACTGTTTGACACAGCAGAAGTGGAAGGGACCACTCCCCTCCTGTCACTTTGCTTCAAGGGCTCTTTTGGGTGAGGGGGTGGGTGCTGAGAGTAAAGATACTGATTCCACAGGGTGAGGGTTTGTAGCTAATTTCTTTTAAAATCTGAGCTGAGGTCAAAAGGTTGTCAAGTGGTTTACACAAGGATTTTTTTTTTTTTTAATAATTACCAAATTTGGGGGATTTGGGCTCTCAGTGAGTTACTTGTGAAATCAGATATTTATGCAACACAGGCTCTTCTTGTTTCTGATTTTTTGACTTCTTTGATTTCAAAAATTGTGGATGCTCACTTAATTATGGTTGTCTCCAGAGCCAGATGATTATGATGATGATTAAACCTTGGCACACGGTACTTTTTAAAACACTAATCTTTACAAGATTCTGTATAATTAGGTAAGTATTCTCCTTACCAGACGGAGAGGGAAACTATAAGGGCCCAAACCTGCTTCTGTTTTGGAGTTGCTGTCAACTCTTAAGGCTCTTAATAGCAGAAGATCAAGCCCTTAAGTGATTTGTCTGAAGACAAGTAAGGTGGTGGGAGAGTTTGATTGGATCTTGGGTGTTCTTGATTCTCAGGCACCTGGCTGATAGCTCAAGATGTCTTGCTTGACATTTCAGTTCTTTTCATTTTAGTGTTTATCTTCAAAGGTCATCAGCTTTATATATGACTTTAAAAGAAGCGTGCAGTAAGTCAAGTTCTTCACCTGTTATTGAGCCCTCTTGCACATCACTACTGGTTTTATTTTGCCTGTCTCTCTAATGCTGACAGACATCCACAAAAATAAAATGGGAGAGCCCATGGAAATAAAATGAAATCGCTTGGTGCTGTCAGAGGCAGTAAAGGAACTGAGAAACCACTCGGATGTGAAGATGGGGAAAGTTGCAGGTAGAAAGACTGAACTAATCAGATGGAGAGATGGGTGTGGTGGCTTTTTGATGGTGCTGACCCCTCTCTCTAGAGCAGGGCAAGGGGCACCCCCATTTTGAGGGGCTGGCAGAGCTGGGGGGAGGCACTTAATGCCCTGGGAGAGGGGCCAGCATTGGGTGTGGGATGGGAAAGGGATGAGTATCACATTCAGCCTCCATCCTCTCCACTCACACACACAGGCCCAGCGTGGCTCTTCCACTGGATTAATTACTGCTCCACGTGGACATCACCAGTCACAAGTAGGATTTGGGCTCTTGAGAATAGTACGAAACAATTTCGGTTTCCCCTCTACTGGTTTCCACCATCTCCCTTGTTAAAGATTCTTCACTTGCCTTTCTATGGCTGATTAATGTGTCAGGTGATTAATGACTTTCATCTGACACATCAGTGGCATTAAACCGTGGTGAAATACATCCTTCCCCTCCTATTATTGCATTCCACTGCTTTCCACAAAGGAAGTACAAGAGAGGTTATCTCATGAGAAGCTCTGCCTGTATTTCTGGCTGTTTCCAATTACCTTGCTGTTGGATACATGTCTGTGGTGAGCTGGAGTTGCAAAAGTTGTTTAGGGGAAGATGCTGAAAGTGCATCTAAAACACTCTGGGAATAACATGGGCAGCTTGATGAGAACTTATTCTTAGTCTTGTGGATCAATGGTTGCAGGTTGAACATGACTATGGTTGTATCAAGTATTCCTGCAGTGCTTTTCTTTGAAAAGTTCACTACATTTTTTAGGGATGTCTAGCTTTTAGCAGATGAGAATTTGCATTAAATAAAAGTACAGAAGAAATGATGCATGTGCCTTAATTACTTTCAGCAGCTATGCCAACTCTACAAGTGTGACTGCAGCACGTATGCCCAGGTGTGCTTGCAAGCTTTAACCTACAACTGTGAGACCTTAAATTGGCAGAATGCTGTGCAGGAGGATGCAGTTTCCCTGATGCCAGATCTGAGTGCTGCTCGTTCTGGCTGAAAACTGATTCTCCTTTTTCTCTTCCCCACTGCCCCCGCCCTCTCTCCCTGCCTGGTAAGTGGATTAAATCCCAGCCCCAGCAGCTCCCTGGCTCTGCTCTTGGCCCATGCAGAGGAACACAGTGCAACTTGCACAGGCAGCTGGTGGAGATGAGAGGCGACACCACCTCCCCTTTCAGCAGTGAGGTGGACTCATGCAGGAATTAAGCAACCCTGTGGCCAGCCTGATGTGTGTAGTTAATTATAAAGACGTAGTGATAATTGCAGGTACAGATCTGCAGAGGACTGCCCCTGCTGGGTTTGAATGTTCCTGCCCAAGCCTGTGCCATCAAAGCTTTCCCTCTGCTGGTACTTATGCTAAATTCTTTCATGTGCCAAACAGCTGAGGACTGATTATTTGCCATGCCAAAGCACAGAGTTTTGGTTAAGGTGGGGGTGGTTGTATTAAGATGTAGTACAAATGATGTGGCTGTGTAATGAGGTTTCTTTGAGGAGTGAGTGGCAAGGAACTCACCGTGAGTACTGTGCTCATCAGAAAGTTATCAACCTGGATTTTCTGGTACAATTATGGGCAATTTCGATTGCAGTGAGAGTTACTTAAAATTTAAATAGAGTTGACATCGTGTTCTTTTGACCTAATTCCCAGACTTCCGTGTGATTACTAAAATGGTGCGGGTATTACAATGCCATACGCAGCAGAATGGCTCTCTTAGGAAAGATTGATACAGCACTGGTGTTTGAATAGGAAATGGAGTGTGGAAAATTCCGAGATAACACTGTGATCTTCACATGTGAAGGGTTGGATGTGTGGTGCCTGGGTGAAAAGCCACAGTTTGGAAATAACCCTGCTGAAATGTAGTCCTATGAAAAACCAGGATACCTCTTACTACTTGTTGTTTCGTGGGTATAGGAGGTGATGTTTTCTTTCCTTCCAGTAATACTGCAAGTTTGTGTATCACTAGATGCCCACTTTGCATTAACACAAGTTGACTTTATTTTGGCAGGAGAAAGTCACCAAGCCCTTGTGGAATATTTCAGACTTTCAGCACCAAATTCAATTTACTACATTCTTCCTTCTAGACAGCTTGCTCCCATGACAACCCCATGTCAGATGATGCATGTACAGACCCTGTTTCCCATAACTTTGTCCTTGGGATGACACCAGTGGCATTTTTCTCATGATCTTTAAAAAACATGTGAGAAAAACATTTGGGATGATTTTAAAGTGCAAATTGTCATTTGGAAAGCACCCTGACTTAGTATGAGTTCAGCTTATCTAGAAATATTATGAGCAATCGAAAAAACATTCAAAACAAAATAATGTGATTGAGTAAGGGTTGTGGGTTTTCAGAGTCAGTCTTCAGTTGTTGCTTTTACCCAAGTGTGATCCAGATGCACCAGTCTGGCTTAACTGTGCTCTCAGCACCTTGGGAGTACAACCACTGTCCAGATGTTGCATAAACTTGTACCAATAGTCCATCCACTTGTAATGAGGACAAAGTTACCAGAAAGAAGTGAAAAGTGTTTTCTCTACTGTATCTGGGTATGATTCCAGAAGTCCCAATGCCTTGCATTGGAAAATGAAGCTCCAGGGTGAACGTGCATCTCGTATGACTGTTAATACCCACACCAGCCTGATCTGCAGTGCTCAGATCCAGATGTTGGAAAGCAAAGGTGTATCTCCAGTGCAGAATTAGCTTGTGTCTATCCTGAGATAAATTCTCCCGCATACCCCAGCCTCTCCAAAAGACTTGTAACCTTGGCTACAGTAATCCAACAACAGGCTACCAAGGTTTCATTTCAGCCTGAGTTGGCAGTCCATGGGCCTTGCTCCTAAAAGGCAGGCCAGCCAAGTAATAATATTTCACTGCCATGCCCCAATTACCCATGAGTAATACCCTGTGGTCTGTTTACTTTTTTACACACTTCAGGACACTTCAATGGCACGTTAATGCTGCATTTGTCTGCTGTGTTTTGCTTTGCTGCAGAGTTTGAACAGCAGTGCCATAAGGAGTGTGCCTTGCACACAGGTTTGCTGGAAGCAGATGTCAACCTTCTAGTACAGTTGTGGTGGCTGTGAAACCTGTAATTTGGGGGAAATGTAGCTAAAGAAACTGTTTAAGGTTTAGTGGACAGAACAGAAGAGGAAACACCAAGCAGACAAGAAGAAATGAGTTCCATCTGCCGAAAGGTTTTGCTGCCAAATATTTTGGTATGATCTATGTTAGCAATAAGTAACTCCATTTGGAAATTATTTTCCACACAGAATTGTTGTGGTTTTACTATTTCAAACAGCAGCTCTGTGCTGCGGCACACAAATCCCGCACACATTCATGGATCAGCCAAGTAAAAACATGGTATTTCCCCCAGGAAATCTATCCCAGCATGCAGACCAGTAAAGCACTACTGAGGATGCAGCTGCGTATGTAGAGCTTTGTACAGCCAACCCTCCCTCTGTGCTGGAGCAGCTCAAGCTGTAATTTTTTAGTAAAGACACATCTTTATTGCTTAGGCATCCTATAATTTCTTCTGAAATGTTAGATTTCTCCCAGTTAGGGCTGTTTTGAAGATCTGCTACTGTCCTTACACACCTAATATTTGCTGGATTTTTCTGATTGTTTGGCTTGTTTAACTTCTTTAACAACTTGCATCTGCTTCTGGCCAGTTACTTTCCATTACCTAAAGTCTTTCCCTGCATGCAGAACACAGAGAAAACTTGACAGTTGTGTTTCGTTCTCTTTCACATCTCAGTGTTTCACCAGGCACAGGTCTAGTGAAACCTTTGCCATGGGATCTGAAAATTTTATTGCTTCAATTTTTTTTTGCTCCCGTGTTGCATTGCAAAGCTGGTTTGCTCAGGGTGCAGACAGAAATGGCCTTGTTGTCTGGTTGGGGTTATTATGTGTGTGATTGTTTTGAGGCTTTTCCCCTTCTAATTACTTTAAACTAATTGGATCAAGGATAGAGGTTGCAGGACTGTAGTACTGTTAGAGCTGTAGAGGATTAAATACTGTCTTAGGAGACAAATTTGTGTAGAATGAGAAGCAAACTTAAATTACATCAAGCCATCCATGCTGTGAGAGGAGGGTGGTGGAATGCTGCCTGCCAATATTTTTATTATCATTGTCATTCACCCTTTTTCAATTTTAGGGCTGCCATTTCTGTAAGGAAAAGCTTGATGCTTTTTTTTTGTGACCAGTTTGCTTTTACTCCTGAGGGCAGATGAAGGTATTTTATTGAGACATCAAATTAATCACTTCTGTGGAGAAGACAGTTGATCAAAGTGCGGTTATATTTCTTTTAATTTTACTTCTTTACCATCTGTAAAGCACTGTAGTTGTGTGCTACCTGTCTGATTTATCAGTGTCTTGTAGGAAATCAGCCTTTCTTCTACCTGAGGGATTTGGGAATTTCAATTAGGTAGCGAGCCTGAGAGAAATGGATCTGCCTGCACTTGGTGTTGCAGATCTTGACAATGGTTTGATTTTGGCTTTGCTAATACTGAAATCTTTGCCAGTGTTCTCAATGTCTAAAAATTTTCCTATTTCCACATGGTTATTTCCTGTTCTGGGCGAGGTAGGCTATTTTATTTCTTCTGGTTTATAATTTCTAGCTGCCAAGGGAGTTTATTAAAAAAAATAAATAAAAAAACTTGGTAGGCAAAAGGAGATATACCCTGAATGCTTGTCTTGTTGCTTTTGGCATTCCTGAATACCTGGTGGAATCCTGGTTCTGTGGAGGTCCAGCTTCGTGTGCAGATGGCTCTGTGGTAGCCCTTGGTTCCCATTCCTTGCCTGGTTTACAAACTGTACCATACTCACTGCTTATCATCTACAACATGCATATTTGTGGTATCTCCCAGCCTGGGTTTCAGTGACTAGAATGGAGCAACTGTGACACAGCAGGGAATTTGGCATCCTTTGAATGCCATGTTGTGGTGTTGGCACAATGTGTGAATGATTTCCCCCTTTTGTTTTGCTGTTAATGATGAGCTCTTGGGCTGGGGCCTGGCTGCAGCCTCAGCTTTGCGTGCACGATTATCTGTACGTGCTGCAGATGGAAATTGAACATCTAATTACTTTATAAGATTTGTGAACAGAGATTTAGAGCCTACTTAGCCTCTGCTTGAAAAGTGCTTTCTGTGTGATTTCAAGTCTGCTTTTGCTCTCCTCCTCAGGTCCTTTCACAGATGTGGTCACTACAAACCTGAAGCTCGGCAACCCCACGGACAGAAATGTGTGCTTCAAAGTTAAGACCACAGCACCACGTAGATACTGTGTAAGGCCCAACAGTGGAATTATCGATGCAGGAACATCAATTAATGTTTCTGGTAAGCCGTTCAAGTGGTTCTTTGGTGATTGAAAATAGCTTTTTATAATCAGCTATTTCTTGGAATGCCTCGCAGCCTGAAAGTATTTTGGTGAATCCAAGAGGTTCTATTTTCCTGGAGAAGCAGCCATTTCATGTATCCTTACTTCCCTTACTCCTGGTCTAGCAGTAATAGGTTGGGTCTTACATCTTGTTTTGGAGAGGAAAAAGGCAGAAGTACATAAATGATTGATATGGTTCATTAACAGTCTCAGCCAGTGTATCCAAACCAGTCCTGCTGCAGTCCTGCCCTCCCTGTGGGATTATTTTTGTACAGTTAGTTTTTTGCCAGCTTAACTTCCTGAACCAGCTCACCACGGGGTCAAACAAGTGCTTGGATGAGCACATCAAGGGGAGAATAAAACTGGGTGGACTGTAGCCACTGGTTTAGACCAGTGTGAGCTGATGTCAAACTGCCTTTGATTTAATCAACAATGAAAACATTTACTTTCAAACCATGCTTGTTTTGTGTGCCTTGAAGATTCAGTATCCTTTGGTGTTAAAAATGTCAAATGACTAAATCTTTGCTGTTGCAGAGGAAAAGTTAATAATTTTCTGTAATGAGTCAGTAGCTCTTGACTTGCCTAAGTTTGGTAATGGAAAAGCAAAGGAGTGGCTTACTTTGAGAGCATAAAGAGCTGAGTATTCTCCCAAAGAGAATGTCTGTATATTATTAACTTGCTGATGATATATTTTCTCAATAGCATCTCTGATCCATGTTCTTAATAAAGACTTGTATCAAAGCATGTAGTTGTGGCATATGGGGTGAATGAGGTCAAACAAATTAATATTGGCATGGTAAGAAATATTATTGGTAGGTTATACACTTTGCTCCTACCAACCTCTTTTAGCCTTGAATAGAAAATCTGGGAAGCTAAACCCACTGCTTTTTACTTGAAAAAAATGAAGATGTAAAAATCAAGAGTTCAGTTTCTTACTTAATAAAATGTAAAATATTTAAACACCTCAACCCTGGAGAGAGCTTGCTTCAACAAAATACAAATTGATCCCAAACCCACTTTGCACTGTAAAATTAAGCAACTGTAATCCTGTAAGTCTTCTTATACATGCCCATATTTGCACACTCATTGATCTGTTGTCTTTGGGATTTCTATGGTGTCAAATTGAGTGTGCAAAGGGCTGCAGGATTGTGCCTCCCTTGCGGTTAATCCCGGGGGAGTGTCACAGTGAGGAGGTAACCAGGGAAGTGTGGGAGCTCCAGGTGGGGCAGGCAAAGCACTTCAGCTTCAGGAGAGGGCCAGCACGTACCCAGTGAGCTCTGAAATGACTAATATGTAAATGAAAAAGCTCTCTGGAGAGGAATGGAGATTTTTTTAAAGTCGGGACAATTCCCAAGTAAAGCTGTCTGTCATCTGTACTAGCTGCAGGCAAGCATATCAAATGCATTGAAATCAATGAAATGATAATGAAAATTAGCATGGTTTCTAGCTACAAATTATCTTCATGCTATAAAGATGTGGATGCTTTTCATCTTGCGGATGAACTTTGAAAATTAAAAGCCTGTTTCCTTTGCAGGCTCTTACCAGGCTTTTTGAAATGTTGTCTTGATCTCAGTGTTGAGTGGTTTATTAAAGTTGTGCTCGTAAGTGCCCCTTAGCTCCACCTTGAGCAAATACAGGGCAGGCAAGTGTTGTAGGAACCATCTCTTGTTATGTTACCAGCAGCTTGCTTACCCAGCCTGACCCTTCCCAGTGGCACACCTGGTAGAGTGTGGATCTAGTCCAGGGCTTAAAATATCCCCTTATGAGACTGCTGTGCTAACCCTGAGCTGTGCTTTACTCTTGCTTACATAGCTTTAAGAATTTCCCTTTTGTGGTAACCTTATTTGTAGTGATTTATGATTTGTTTAGTGTGGAAAATGGCTGTGGTATATTTAATCACAGGCTCACATGTGTGTTCTAATATTTCCATGCTGATAATAGCAATAGTAATAAATAATGATCCTAAATCGCCAGTCCTTACATTGACATTATATTTTAAAATGCAAGTAGCACACTTTTGTTGTTCCTTAGGTGATATATTAAACTCCTTTAAACCATGCATGAGACCTGATACTGGACTTGAAGATGGCAGTCTTTGGTTCTGATCAGCAGGTGGGATCCTTTGGATAGGAGGGATCAAAGAGGGGACTGCCATTAATTTGTAGAATAGAATTGTTTTCAGATTCACAGAAAGGGGGGAAGATGTGTTTAACTTTTGCTTTGGAGTAATGTTGCTTGAGAACAGAGGGCTTATTTTGGAGTTAATGAAGTGAAAAATAAATAGAGTTTGTTTCTTTGCCTCTGAATCAGTTACCTTTTCAGTTATTTTATTCAAGTCTTGCACAGGGCATAAAAATAGGACTTGAATAAATAAGACTTGAATTCTTCCAAACCTAGTGAAAATACTACTGATGAGAAATTAT
Organism: Platysteira castanea; assembly: GCA_013397175.1. Classification (NCBI taxonomy): domain Eukaryota; kingdom Metazoa; phylum Chordata; class Aves; order Passeriformes; genus Platysteira; species Platysteira castanea. The sequence goes on along the minus strand of VYXC01004915.1, from coordinate 434,040 downwards.
TAAATATAGTTAATTCAGTAACTTCTGGACACTTAAACTAATTGGACTGTATTTACTATATGCAATCTGTCCCCTTTGCAGTTGCTGACTGGCTTTACCACAGCCACTGATAGCACTGCATTGGTGCTGCACCTTGTTTCCAAAAATCAGTGCCTAAGCAGTTGTTAATCTCAGAGAATATTATTGCCTGAAGCTGAATTTGGGACAACCTCTTCCTTCTTGCACTGTAGTAACCAGATGCCTTCCTTTTACTCCTGTGAAACTGTGTCTGTACTATTTTGCTGCAAGTAAATGAGAAGATATTCTGCTCTAAGTGGCAGCAGTTCCACTTTATTTCACACTAATATGATGGCTCCTTTAAATACGTACAAAATGCTAGAAAAATAAATCTCACTTTAATCTAGTAGAGTCTCAAATGCTGCCTTCTTATGCCATATCACAGCTTTTGCTAAATACCAGCATTTGAGGCCCTGTCAGCATGTGCAGCCTGCTGGGATGGCAGGTTTGGAGCCTGTGTTTTCACCTGTTATATAATGGCATGTAATTTTAACAGCTGAGTTTATGTAACTGTCGGGAAGCGTATGTGTGCGCTGTCATCTGATTCCATTGCATTGGGGCTGCGATGCTTGGGAAAGGAGTATTTGCACACATTGTACTGCTGTTAAGCACGTCTGATTTCAGCAAAGATAGCTGATTTTGTGGCTTTGAAATCTAAACAAAAAGCATGAATGGATTACAAAGGAAAAGTGAAGGAATACCAGCAGATGCTGGTGAGTCTGCAATAGGTGTACAAGGGAGAGAGAGGAATTGCAGATGGTACCATCTGTGCACGGTGTCCCACTGAAGAGAGCAGTCTGAACATGCCTCCTGAAAATGGGGAGGAGCTGCCATTATCCTTGGGTTGCTGTCGAAGATCTGGGGAGGGATTTTTAGTCTTTTGTGAGCTTGCCTGACTTTGGGAGGGCATTGCCTTGAGCAGGGATGGAGCTGCAGCCCCGTGCTCTGCAGAATGGGTCTGCCCCATTCCCTCAGGCAGTGACTGTGTCCCATCCACTGCTGCATTCCCAGACTTTCCTTGGCAGTGTTGCTCCTGTGCCCTGTTCCCAAGGAGCTCCCAGGACTCTGCAGAAACTACCAATTTTTGGGTTGTTCTTGCCTGCCTGCTTTAAAATTCTATGTTGGTCTTTACAGATTCAACACTTATTAGTATTATTGAAATATTTACAGAAATTTTATGTTTATTTACGTAAACATGGACAAAGATGGAATGCTGCAATGGATTCTGCTTGTTTCTGTAGATGTGTCTTCTGCTCACCTCTGGCAGAACTGATGTAATTCCACAAGGATCTTGAGGCTCACCCCTGTTTCTGATTGGGGTATTTTATGTGACATAAGTGTGGTAGATTTGATCCATCCAGGCCAAGAATTCCATGCAGTGCCATTTGGGAAAATGATTGATAAAGCTAGAAAAGAAAAATAGATTGATAGTCTATTGAATGAGGTGCTTAAGAATGAGCAGTTATGTGGATGGAAATGTGATAGCAGGGAGCTGCTGGTGATGTTTCTTAAAAGTGATTCTTGCTCCTAATTTTGTTTAATGCTTTTACAAGCAATTCTGGAACAAAGAGTACACTACAAACCCTGATGATGTTGTAAAGTTGCGAGATTGAAGATACGCAGCAGAATTAGGTGTCCTTGAAGGCTACAGTAGGAGAAATGGGATGAGTTTCATTAGAAAAACTGAAAAACCACATATTTGGAGAATAAAATACTCTTGCTATAATTGCAAGCTTGTTAAATGAAGAGGCCTGATTGGGGTGAGCGAGATGCTGACATGATGTGGCTGTGACTAAGGCAGATGTAGCATCATATATCTGGATAAGGAAAGAGGTGAGAGGGCATTATGTGGTTCAAGGCATTAGTAAAGTTTCCTGCTTGTATAATTAGAGGAGCTCAAACCAAAACAGGTGCAGAGGATGAATGGGGAGCCTGGCCCAGAGAGGACCCACCAAGTCTGGCTTAAGTTTACCAGGAGGCCAAGAGTTGCTGTGATTGATGTCTTGGAGGGCACCAGAAGTAAATGACTCTTCCCCTTCTCTGGTATTTCAGCATAAGGGCAGTGTTGGTCCAGGACCAAGTAAACAGGCCATTAATAAATTTAGATGGAAACTAGAGGAAGGTTGCTGACTATCTGAGCTGGGAGACTTTTCTGTTCCTTCTGCTCTTGGAAAGGACAGCTAGATCCTAGCAGGTGTTAAAGGTGTTCCCTGCTTCAGATTTCCTCTGTTCCTTGAGAAAGCTGGTTTATTCTAGGAAAACCAGAGGAGTTTAATGCTTCTGTCACTGTGACTAACTCTGCCAGTAAACTGCTCTGTGGAAAAGGAGCATATTGAGTGGTCAGTGCCTCTCCTGGGCTCTCTACAGAGCGTAGAATGCTGGGGATATTGCAGGAATGTGTGAGAAAACCGATGTCCATTGATCTCTCAGTGACTCTGCAGTTTTTGCTTGCGGTAAAACAGTGCTGGTGCTTGAGCTGTAGGGTGAGCAGCTTGGGAAGTGATTGAGATATCTCTGCCTGATGGATGCTGCTGACAGTAAACTTGAAGATCATATTAATAATTTTGTTTCTTAAAACTCTGATTTCTGATGAAAGCTGAAACTTCTGACCAGATGGGACAACTGATGTGATAAGGCATTTTGTAGGAACACTTTTTTCTCATAACTTTTGCATAAGATTTATGATTTCCATTCAGAAAAAAGGAGCCACATTCCCAGTAGCAATTTCTCCAGCGATCAGGGCAGTTTTAAGGAACTGATCTTTCACAGAAACCCCAATAGTATGTGGATAAATATTAAAATGGTTTGGTTTCCTCTTGAAAAAATTACGTATTTTTGAGCTTCCCATCTGGCTTACAAGACATTTGCTAAATAATTTGTGTCAGTGTGGCTTTCATGTATTGATCTAAAAATACAAGTGCTAACAGCGTCTGTGCTGTCAAGCCCTCTTTGGCTCTTGTGGTTCAGTGAATGGAGCTCGGAGCAGCAGTCGTTTGGCATTCCAGGATGGATTCAGCACTGGCCCTTGGGAAAGGAGGATTTTCAAATGAGCTGATAGTTACACTCAGCAAAGCAAGCTGAAAAAACCACAATCTGTAGAAGTTCCGTAAATGCCGGATAGTTCTGACTATGCAGTTGGATCTTACACATTATGTAGATTTGAAATTATTTAAGTGTCTACTACAGAGGAGAGAAAACGATGCTGCTGCTTTTCAGTGATGTGTCAGGCAATGTTGAAATAGTTGTGCTTTCACAGTGCAGTCACTCCTGTTTGGAAAACAGTTTTAAAGGTAGCCAGTTAATTTGCAAACGCTTACTTTGGAATAATATCCGAGTACTGCAAGGTGCATTAAAGATGTATAATAATTTTTGAAGCACCTCATCTGAGAGAATTTATTGCCTTCCTTCTCTTTGGGCTTTAAAAGGCATGTGGTTGTTGATGGCCACAGATTGTGTGCACAATAAAGATGGCACAGCCATAACATACCCTGCTCATTAAGGGAGGCAAATTGGTTTGACTTGCCTTCGTTTGCAACAAATGGGATCTTTGGATATTGCTTTTATACAACAAACCCCTGCAATTAGTGCATATGAATTCGGGCACATAATGTTAATAACACCAGTACTTGAAAATGGTCCTAATTCTTGAACTGGTTCTCTTCTTAGTGATTGAATTGAGGGGCTGGAGTAAGACCCGTCATAAAATGTGAATTTTTAAACCTTACACCACTTTTTTCTGTTAGCAATAATGGCAGTATTTGCAAGCTTCGTTTTCAGTTTGAGGGGGTGGTGGCTTTTTGCAGTGTCAAATAACATGTTCGTGTAAACTGTGTTGCTTATTTTCACATGTTCTGTCTCACACTGAAGCCAAACTCCTGTTTATTAATGTCCCAATAGCTGAATATCCAGGTGTCACTTGCAAATGGGGGGGTTCCAAGTGACCACTGTGATTAAAGAATATTCCACGTAAATGGAGTACCCAGCTGTCCCTCTTCAGCTTGCTTTAACCCAAAAGCAAAGACATGGAAATTCCCAATACTGCCTAAAAAAATTAGGTAAAAGCACACACCCCCCCTAAACTTGCTGTTCCTTCTCTGCCCCCTGAACACAGTCATTTTCTGCATAAGTAAATTTTGGAATGCTTTTGATTTTTTGAATGAAGAGAAATACATTCCTTGCATACCTTTCATAGGCGAAGTTTGCATCACATTTAACTATAAACTTCCAGCTATAAATTGGTAACAAACTTTCAGTAACTTATTTGTGAAAGCTAAATACCGTGAGACTCTTAAACTTTGTGGAGGAAATTTCCATCCCGAGACTTGAACCTCGAGGTTTACAATGTTTGACTTTGCTTCTGTAGCTTTTCTCAGGCACCATCAGCAATATTGTGTGTACAGCTCATCAAAATGCTTGTTAGTTCTGCCCCAAGGATGGAGCAAGACAAAAAGATGCTGTCTTGGAAAATTTTTCCCTCTGTCCCAGAAGATACGTAAATTATCCTACTTCCTATAAATTATTATTGTTATCTTGCCATAGCTGTGTACAGAATATTGTAGAGTGATCAGCATTTCCAGAATTCTCAGACGAAAGTCTAGACAGACTGAGGAAATCTGTTTCTCTTGCCTCCTTTCAGAATTCTGGTTTAAAGTGAGGTTCCTGATCTCAGCTGCTGCTTTGGTCATAACAACAGACAACTGGAAACCATTTTAATGTTTGTTTTTCTGAAGTCTGGTAGCTGTGTCATCAGTGCATGACTCTGCACCAGAGCAATGTTAATGCAATGTGTTCTGGGTTTTTTTCTTTCAGTGATGCTACAGCCTTTTGACTATGACCCTAATGAGAAAAGTAAACACAAGTTTATGGTTCAGTCTATGTTTGCTCCAGCTGATACTTCAGATATGGAAGCAGTAGTAAGTACTGAAACTAATTTAAATGGATTTCTTTCTAATTGTATAATTTTTAAGTCCTTTTACTGTGTTGTTTAAGGGCGCTGGAATGGTCCTTGAAAGCTTTTCCAGATTTCCATCTCTGCATGGCATGGAATTCTCTGTTATTTTGAGCCCCAGGAACCTTGCACTGCAAGTTGGTGTCTGTGGTTGCTTCTGTAGGAAACTGCTGTCAGTAATGGGATGCCAAGCCATGAAACAAGTAGTTGTAGTTTTTTGCAGTATATCCTTCTTTAGAAAAACAAGCTTGAACCATACATTCTAAGGATATACAGAATATATTCTATGACTGTGGCATCTTTTATGTTTTATGCATCTACTCCTAGTCTTGAGTCTTCTCTTGAGCAGCTCCTTTTGCAAGATGCAAGAGGATGATTTACAAGTATTGTATTTTTCTTTATCCCTACCCGTGTCTGCTGTAGCTTTGTAAATGAAAGGCCCTCATAGAATCTGTCCTGTGGATTACAAGTGAAAGCAGTAGAAATATGTAGGTGCTGAAGCAGAGAAGGACAAAAGACATAGAAATAAGATGTCAGGCTACAGTAAGACACCCTGGAAAGGAGTAAACCCTTATGTCAACTGATGGCTTTCCTTTAACAGGAAGATTTGCCCCCAGAAGAAGGCACAAGGAAACCTTCTCTCACCTAGCTTTTGTTAGCTTGAGAGAACACTCAGTGGCTCTTGAGGACACAATATAAAAAAGGAAAAAGACCATTACTCTAGAAGTGTGTGCTACTTAAAAACAAAAAAGCCAACCCAGAAAAACTCTACAGTAGTCTTTACAATATGTGTCTTCTTCTGAATAGCTTCTTAAAGCTTGGGCACTCTGCAGGTTAATAATTTCCCTTCTGAAACTGATTTATGGAACTATATTTGTTTAATGGGCTCAAAATAAGATCCAGTGGGAGAAACAGCAATAGTAATAAATGTCTGCATCACTAGAAAGATAAGCCAGTCTGCCTTTCTTTCGAGCTCTTTAATTTTTATGAGTTACTTTATACCATGACAAATGTTATTCTGCTGGCAAAGAATGTTTTTTAGTACCTAGATGGGCCTTTCAGCTTTCCAGAGCTCTCCAGACCGATACGATTCCTTTTCCTGTAACACTTTGATCAGTTCTCAGTTTTGTTACCACTCTCCAGATCTCTTCCTATTCTGGATGAACAGGTGAGACCAGTTATGGGAGTACTATAAAGCTTTCAACACTTCACAGGCAGCCAAGGAGCTCGAAATAGAACTCTGACTTCAGCCCCAGAAGAGCTGAACTACGATTCAGCTATTTAGGATGAATTAAATACTACTCCAGGTTGCACAGGCTTAGCCATAATTTGTCACCTACTTGAGATATGCTGAGGAATACCAAGCTACCAGGAGGATGGTCAAAGTGAAGAGAAGCACGTGAGAACTCCAGGATATCAGTGTGGACACTTCTTGCTGTTTATTACCACTGAGAATAAATCTTTTCAGGGTTACAGCTGATACTGAACAAGGATTTATTACTGCTGATCCCTATTAAAAAGATTGCAAGGAATCTTGTTTATGGCAGACTCCCCAGCTGAAGGGGAGAGAAGGTGTCAGGGGAAGTTATCCCTCTGTATGTTGCACATCTGGTGCTGTTCAGACATTGATGCTAGAAAATAAGGATGTGGAAAACAAGGAGGGGGAAGAACAGTGACTGTAGTTCATTCCAGTCGGGAAGAAAAGCTCATGTGAAATTTTTAAAGTTTGAATAGGAACTCCACTGGGCAAAGAGTTGAGAACTCACACTGTGACTGATTTGGGGGCTTGTTATCTTTGCCTTCCCTTGAATTCACCCCTCCTTTTTCTTTTGTTTTTCTTTTTTTTTTTTTTTTAAGCAGGCCCATAATTCACCCCGTCTCTGCTAATTTCTCTGACACAGCTCCCAGCTCTCTCATAAATTACCTGTGGAAGTTTCAGTCTCTTTAGAATGATTTGCTTCATAGTATCTGGTCTGTCTTTATGATACCACTCAGTTATGTATTTGATCTCATTTTTCATCCTGTATGTGGTTAATGCTAATGCGACAAACACCTGTGGGTTTTTTCTGAGTGAAATGATGTGATTTGTTTCCATAATGCACTGCATTTTCAATCTGCCTGATTATACTAATATGTTTAATATTAAATTAATATTAACTTATTCCAGTGGAAAGAAGCAAAACCGGAAGAACTCATGGATTCGAAACTTAGGTGTGTGTTTGAGCTACCAGCAGAAAATGATAAGCCTGTGAGTATTTTCAGATGCATATTGAGTGATTTAACTTAATACCACAGTAAATCCTGTAGAATGGCATGTTTATTCAGACAGCTCTATAAGCACAAGACAGAACCCTCTGTTTCACTGCCTGGATGGCACCACCCTTTAGAAACACAATATAAACTATTGAAAATCTTGGTAATCCTTGGTGTGACTAGCAGCCAGTTTGAGCATAAGTGCAACAGTAGCACAAAGCAATTTTTGAGTTGATCTGTTTTCATTTAGTGAAAGGTCACAGGATAAAGAATACTGAAAAAAAAATAAAGATGCAGATTGCTGGTTGTGAAGCTCAGAGTTTACACTGAAGCAGTTATAACCATCAGCAATATAAATTTGCCTGTCCAACACTCACCTTTGCTTCCTTGGCACAAGGCTGACTTTGGCACGTAAATTAATAGAAGGCTGGTGAAGAAGGCACAAAAGCAGTTACGAATTATATTGCAATCCTAATATTGTAAGATCCTTTTTAAGGGTAATGAATATATTAATTTCTAATGGAAGTATGTAGTGTGCAATGTAGAACTGATAATGGATTGAATAAAATGAAAAATGCTTCCTAGCGTGCAGGTACTAAAGGCACAGTTGTTCTACTTTGCACTGAACAGTCTGTAATTAGGATTATGGAATTGTTTGGGTGGGGAGAGGTTTGTTTCCACAAGAGACCCTTTCTAAAGTGCAGAGCATGGAAAGGATCCAAAAGCAGGAGAAGGGAGCAGGGTTTGGAGGTCTGAACCTTGTTTCCCAGCTTGGGTTGCAAGTTCCTCCATCCCTGCAGAGGCACAGAAGGAGGGAGAGGGGACAGCCAGGAGTGGGGAGTGAAGGGAGAGGGGGCTGCAGCACTGTCCTGGCTCCTGCAGTTGCTGCTTCTGTTGTGCCTGAGGAGGGAAGGGGGAGGAGGCCACTGACTGTGGGACGTTGCTGTATATGCAGGGTCTGGAAAGTCATGGTTATTCTGTCTTCACTTATTGCTGCTGATCTGGTGTTTTCTGGGGAAGCAGTAAAGTTACAGAAAGCAAAATGTTGTTTATTTCTTTTGATACAGGCGTGTGTCAGGTGTGCACAGGCAATTTTACCTGATTGTCCTCCTATATATCAGGTGTGTGGTGTGGTGTTGATAACTAACCAAAAATCACTCTATCCTTTTTTAACAGCATGACATAGAAATAAATAAAATTGTATCCACAACTGCAACAAAGACAGATTCCTCTGTAATGTCTAAATCAATAAGTTCTTCTTTGGATGACACTGAAGTTAAGAAAGTAATGGAAGACTATAAGAGGCTTCAAGTAGAAGTTCAGAGGTTACGGGAGGAGAATAAACAGTTTAAGGTAAAGATTGATGTTGTTTTCTTTTCAGATTTACCCCTTTCCTGAAACAGAAGCTTCCATCTTAAAGGTTTGGTTACCTGACCTTAGTACAATATTTTAATATTGTCTGTAAAGTAAAAGATAATTCGGGTTTCTCTCTGTAAACTCTGAGAAGGTGCTGAAATCAATGGTCCCTTTGAAAGCAGGCACAAGTCATGCAGTCACAGAAGGTGATTGGGTAGAACCCAGAGGAGTAAATTCCCCCTCTTTTTTTTCTTTTCCCACCTAATTTCTCAGTCTGAATTAAGCATTCAGTGTTGGACTTGGCCCTGTTCTCCCAAACCGATGGGAGCTTGAGGGCAGTGTTGTGCAAATACTGAGTGTTTCAGTAATTGCACCTGTAATGTGCTGCTGAAATGGCCAAATTAAGACAGATGAATGGGAAATGTGCTTCCTGTCATATCCAGCACATGCCTGGGAAATCCAATAATTGAGAAGCTTTTATCACTGCTGAAAAATTCCTTTTACAGTAGTTGGATTTGTTGTAAGTGTCTACTTCCATAGATATCAGCACCAAGGAAAGTGTGGATGTTGTGACTCTTGCAGCCCAGTGAAAGGAGCTCTGTTCTCTCAGCTCTGATGCTGCTTGACTGGCTGATGCATGAAGGAATTCTTGAAAACAGTTTGTTTTGCACAGAAATAATATGTGTACATAACAGACATGACCCTAACTTCTCCTTGTGTTCTTGTTTTGCCAGCGACTCAATACTCTTAAGTTCTATATGATTTTATTTAATTTTTTTGCAAATCAGTCTTGAGTAAACACTCTACAGGAGCTATCTAGAATTGAGCTGCTGTCTTACAGTAACGTCCTTGATCGGTGAGCTCTTTGTTCCCTTTGTGGAGTGTTAAAAACATCTGTAAAACATCAGAAAGCAATGCTAAATCACTGCCTGCTACCAGGTGCTGTCGGTGTCAGGCTGGAGTCACTGTCAGAAGGAAGTTAAAATATTTAAAATGAAAATTTGTTGTTTCTGTACAAAATTTGTTGTATATAAACAACATTTGATTGTTTACGAAAGTCAGTTGTCCCCATTCAGACTTAGAGCACTAGTGAGGTATTGGGTAGCCTGAGGCTTTCAGTGAGTTACTTAATTAATAAAAAATAAGTTCACCTTCAGGTCATGTAGATGCCCCTTTAAATTCAAAAGTGAGAAACACTGACATACCCTGAGCCCTTTGAACTTCACTTATCGGGCAATTTTTAAGGCTGCAGTAACTTTTATTACAGTTTTGTTTCTTGAGTATTTTTTCAAGTATAGACTGGAGACTTTTGCTTTGGTGCTTATACTTTTGCACTATAATACTGTATCACATTAAAAAGTCTAACACTGTTGCTTCAGCTGGACACAAATTAAGTCACAAAAGACTCATTTGCCCCGGTCCTGAAGTGCTCTGAGTGTGTGTGTGTGACTGGAGTGTGCTAACCCACAGCTGTGCTGCACAACAGCTCAGGGGGAGCTGAGGGGAGCTTCACCCCACTTGAAATGAGAGTATCTGCTGGTGTTAAAGTGTTTTATCTGCTGTCTCATCTTTAAATCAGGTGAGCTGCCAAAGTCAAACCAAGAAAATACCCTAATTATTGCCACTATGTTCATGTCAAGATGTCAGCATTAATTTGATGGGGGAAACAGATTTCCCTCCAAGGGCTGGGAAGATCTGCTTTGACATCTGACGTGGGGGATGATGAGTGTAATTGCCTTGGGTTGTGAAAAACATGCAACTTCATCTCAGTTGTATTGAGAAACATTTTCCCCAACAGCGCCTTACTTGCTTACAGAGCAAGAAAAGCACCTTCATGCCATTCCCTCCAGCGTTTTTCTGAAGTTCTGGAGCTGTCTCTAGACTTCAGACGAGAGTTCTTGTGGGTTCCTCATTGCTTCCCCACTCCCTTAGCAGGAGAAAACTTCCAAGAGTGTGGCTTTTGCTGTAGATACAGAATTCCTCTCCTGCCTCACTACCCTTCCTTCTCAGGATAAGTCAGGAAACAGAGCTCTAACTTAGCTGTAAATTCGCTTTCACCTATTCCATAACACCCACCTAAATAAATACGAGAAGGGTGAATATTTAAAACCTTTTTTTGTAGAAATAATCAAATATCTCTTCCTTTAGGAAGAAGATGGACTGCGGATGAGGAAGGTACCCCAGACAAACAACCCGATATCTCCTTCTGCAGCTGCTGTCAAGGACGAAGGGCTCAGCTCCAGACTACTTGCTTTGGTGGTTTTGTTCTTTGTCTTTGGTGTAATTATAGGAAAAATAGCCTTGTAGAGGCAGCATGCTGGAAATTGTAAATTGGTTTGATGGTTCTGCCATATCATTGGATTAAATTTATTCATAACAATGTTTAAAAAAAAAAATTAATGTATGACATCTCACAGGTCTTGCCTTTAAATTACCCCTGCACAAATACTATGTAACATAATCTAGAAAGTTCAAAATGTATGGTGAGGGAAGGAATGAAAGAGAATATGCTTCAGTGATGAAAGGGGGGGAGAAAATCCTGATTTAACACTACAATGGAATATTGTATATGTCATTTTAAACATTCTTAGACCCTGGTACATGTTGCTGGATTACCTCTTTTTAAAAAAAAAAAAGAAAAAAAAAAGGAAAACTCGAAAAACCTCTTCCTCCACTGCTGGAGCTGGCCCTAGGGATGTTTGGAGCTGGGTTAGGCAGGAGGTGTTGATAACTTCTGTAAAATACGTTAATCCACCATTCTGCTCATAAATTTAACAGTTTCTGTCAGTGTCTTCAACTCTGTGCAAGTTACCAATTTCTGGGCACTTAAATGAGGAGTGAGAAGCTGCAAAGACTTTGTGGCAACGCTGAGGGAGCTGGGCAGCACCGAGGGGCTCGTTCGGAATAAAGGTCAATGCCTTGTTCTCACCAAGGGACCAAGCTACATTGCTGTTGGTTCATTTAGTTGAATTAAAATGTTATTCAGAGAAGTTCAATGCATATTTGACTTATTTAATGTATGTCATCTCATGTTTCCTTATTGTCACAAAATTGACTTTGTGGTTGAAAAGGCACCTGTTCAAAGCCAGTGACGAGAACTAAAAATTTGCTGCTGTAGTGGTGCAAGATTCTTCTGCCTCCTGGTGTTTTGGGCACTACACAATTGTTGGGAGTTTTGATCATCTGAGCATTGGGGAAATAGTGGTCAGGAAACTGTTTTTGTATGTAAATAAGTCTATCTAGGGGAGAAGCAAAAATATTAGTAGTAAACTAGTCCTATGCCGTAAAAAGACCAATCTTGTTTGACTATGTAGCATCTTAAAAAAAAAGAAAAAAAAGAAAAGAAAAATTAAATAAAGCCCCCAAATTAATGCTTCCTTTGTTACTTTTGTCCTGTTCTCACAGTTTTAGAGGTGGGGAGGAAACAGCATTCTCTTGTCAGCTTTGTTTATGACATAAGGAAACTTGCAGTCGTATTTCAGGGTGAATTTCTTTTTTCCAGACTAATTTTAAAATCAAGCCAAGCCACCCCATCATGAGCCTGACACACACGAGTTGTTCAGAGTAACTGTGTTGCTGCTGAGGTACAAAGTAACATCCCACTTTCCAGGTTAGTTCAGGAGTTCAGTCACCGGACAGCACCTTCAGAGTAAGGTGAGGGTAATTTGGTTTCTAAGCTTCCTTTTACCACAAGGTGTATAAATAAACTCAGTGTTTTAACATGATGGATTCAGTAGATGAAATAGTTTTTGAGCAGGTAAATTCATATCCTTAAATGGTAGACCCAAAAACCATCAGTGATAAAATTTTTTGTAATATATTACAAGATGAAGCTGAGTCTTTTAAAAATGACTTCTGTCATTCCTTCCATATTCCTGGGATTTGTGAGAAAGCTGTTGGGGCTGCAGCCTGTCTGCTGCATTCCTTGACCTTTATGTTTGTCCCACTTGTGTCTCAAGGGCTTCCTCCTCTGCAAGTGCAAGTAAGTGAAATTTTATGTGAGGCTTACTAAGAAAATATGTGGGAAAAACCCCATAACTGGTGTGTTCAGCTTGTGAACATGAGTCTGGAAGTATTTCTAGGAGATTCAATAGAAAGGAGAGGTGTATTTTTAGCATTTTAAAGTGCTGGTGCCTTGTCTGCTCAGAGGGAAGGGACAGAGCCACTGCAGCCTGGCTGCAAAGGGCAAGGCAGGTGGGAGATGAGCTGGAAAGGACAAAGCAGTGAGTTTATGGGATAAATTGGGCAGAATTGACCAAGAAAAAGAGATGTCCTGGGCAGTAGAAGCTGAAGAAAACTTTCTAATGAAGCATTCTCTTCAGAAAGACAAGGTTGTGAGTGATATTGCAAAATTAGTTTTCATGGCTTTGAAGAATGTATTGGAGAAAACCTCTGCTGAAGGGAGACTGAGATATGAAGTAGGTTTTTTTAAGTGGCTGTAAATATATTGTTCTCTTACCAGAATTCCTGATTCGCTTCAAAAAAAAAGAAAAGTTTTTTTGAGAGTCCTTTGTTCTGCCTAAAAGCAGCCTAAAAAAGGTTGGTTTTAAAAGAAAGGTCTCTGTCTTTGCAGGATAAAGGGGGAGGATTGAAGCTCTAAGCTGGTCTCCTGTGAGTATATCTGGAGTAATGTTCCAGGCAGGTTTTACACCCAGTGTAAGCTACCACAGCTGCCTTTGCTGGCCCAGGGCAAAGCCAGCAGCACCTCTGTCCTCCCCCGGTGCTCAGCAGTCACTTCTTGGTGATCTGTGCCAGCCTGGAACTGTAAATCGTTCATGAGCAAAGTTGTTCCTGCTGTTTGCACTCCAGGACCATAAAGAGGTCCCAGAAAACCCTCTCATGCTTTTCCAGATTCCCTTCAAACACGTGATCAAGGAGACCAGGAGAGGATTTCAGTGTTGGTACCATCTGTAGCCTGCAGCTGGGCTGACCCACTCCAGACCTGAACAAGACTCTTAAATGAACTTCTTGTATTTCAGAATTTAACAAAATCCTGAGGTCTTCCCTCACCATTTTTGACAAGAGCCTGAACACATATTATCCCTGAGTTGTCTGGGTAATGCTTTGCTTTGCTGAGCTTAAAATAAAGCGACCGATCAGGGGAATTGTCACTCCCTGTTTGACCAAACCCTTCTTTCATGGGCAGTAGAGAGAAATCTTAAGGATTTTTTTTCTTCCAAGGTTCCTAAAAGGCCAGTTTATAGCTAGAGTGCAAATATAGATTGGATGGATATTCTTAAGCCACCTGACTCTTTTCGTAAGTTGTTCCTTCCATGGCAAAAGCAAATGTTCTCATGAAGTATTCACAGCAAGTGAATTATTCTGAAGGACATTGTACATCTTAGGAAGTTGTGCACAAAATGTAGTTTCTAAGTAAGATTATTGTCTGGGGTCCTCACACAACATCAGATACTAGAAACCTGTGATTGATTCATGGTAGTAGAAATCAAGTAATTACTAACCTAATTATTGTCCTTGCTGTTACTTTAAGATGACCACTTGCACATTTATTGTTGATTTTTGTAACACCCAGTAGAGGCTGCTTGGTGCACTCTTCGGGCGAATTTGGGATAAACAGATACCTGAAATGTCTTGAAGCCTAGTGCTGGGAAATGAATGGAAAATGGTTTCTTCTATTTTTATGTAGTTCTCCACATCTTAAAGCAAATACTCCGTGCATGAATGATGGTAACTATTGCAGTGCATTGGCAGCTGTCAGCTGGGAATGCACAGCTGGAACAGCTGCATGTGCAAGCCACGACCAGCTCAGGTTGCTGGGGAGTAGCCTGGGGGCTGAAGAGCAAGATCATGTCATGTTCTGTTGAGGGGGATTGATGTACCATAATGTCATTTTCTAAAAATACAGGATTGTAAAGCTCAATGGTGGTGTTACTTTTTCCTTCTGAAATGCTGTTAGTGGGATAAAGTTGGAACTTCACTTTGCAATTCACTAGAATTTCTTTTCATCAATAAACTATGAAGGGTTTGTATCTGCTGCACATGTGAACTTGCAATTCTTGTCAGCAATTTTACATCGTGGTGTGCTCAAGGAATGGATCCTTTATGTCTTGACATACTTGATGTTGCATTGCCCAGTGGAAGAAAATTGTCATCCCTTTTCTTCAGAAAATGGCACTTCTGCCTCTTCAGTGGAATGTCCTTAATTCTCAGGCACAAGAGTGGCTTCACTGCTGTGCTCTTAAGTTGGAAACTGTATTTCTATTGCCCTGCATGATGGCCTGAAATTCCACATCCTGAGTTCTGTTTTCCATATAAAATAAGTGAGGAAAAAAGCACCGCCCCAAATCCCTCTGTTGGAAATTAAAGCCCGTGTAAAACAACACTCTGAAGCTGCTGTTTGTTGTGGCTGGGTCACAGCTGCTCTGGTGCTGCACAGGGCCTGGGGAGCCACTGGGCCGTGGTGTGGGAATGGGGGAGCACCCAGGGCCCAAGTCCTTGGGTGAGCAAGTTGAGAGGTGACAAGTGGTGAGTGAATTTCAGTGGGTGTGTTTGGGATTTTGAAAAGATCAGCTTCAGAGAACAAAGTAATTGTGTTTCCACTGCTCAGATCTGCTTAACTATAGAATTTGTTTTATTAATGGGCTGGGGTTTTTTTTACTGGATAAATGAAGATTATTTTTAAAGTAACACAAGTGAGAGCCAGCCAGGAATCTTGATATTCTAATGAGCATGCACCTGCACACTTGCAAGGTGACTGTGCCTGTCACTCTGCCATTTCCTGTGACTTCAGTTCCTGTTAAAGAACTGAATTCACCTTTGTACTTGAAGAGTAAAACTTTTTGAAACCTTTACTAAACCTCCATGCAGATCTCTTTGCCTCCAGTCCAGCCTGAGTTTGTCCTGAAGCCTCTGTGAGAGTGAAAAGTGCAAAAGGGACGTGGGGTTTGTGAGCACAGAAACGAGGCTGCTTTTCCCTGGAGTAAACTTGAACTTTGCATCTTTCCTCCTGTGATCTGTCATTAGAAAATGGCCTTTTCCAGAGAGCAAGACAAAAGAAGTTAAGAAAACAAATGAATTAAGAAGAATTAATTGAAGCTGTGTATTACAAGTTGACATTATACATCTGGCATTTCTGTTTATGTTTCTGCATTGGTACATTTCATTCTGATTTAATGAGTTCCTAATTTTGTGGGGGTTTTTTTCAAGATTTCGAAGTGCCTATGAAGAACAGCCCGTAGTAAAGTATTGTTCCCAGTTTAGCTGTACTTCATTTTTTTAATCAAATCTTTTTCTTTAGTGGATAAACTCACAAGATTAGAAAAGCCTCTTGAACTCCCTCATGTTTGGGTTGGCAAATGTCCCACACACAATTACCCATAGAGAGCTACTTTTTAAAGACCTTTATTAAGGCTGTACAAAGTCAAGCACTCAGGAGTTAGGAAATGGCAGAACCAAGTTTGTGCACTGGGAGGTTGGGGAGTACATTGCAGTGTCTGCTCCTTTCAGTGATCAAAAAGTGAGCTGAAGCTGCTCAGAAATTGTCCAAAACTGCCCAGCTTTGTGTGCCTGGACTTGGAGAATCCTAAGTTCTCTTAAGTTACATATAAATAGGTTTTTAGAAGTTGAATTTAAAATGTGGCAGCGTGGTGTTGGGTGTAACCCATGTGTGTGTGTGAGGGGGGAATTCTCTGTGTTCCCTGTATGGATCCCCCGTTCTTGACCCGAGCTCCCGACGTGGTGGGGAGGAACTCGGAGCTGAAGCAGCAATTTCTGTTTCCACATTTCTCTGGGAGGCCACACACAAGTGTGATTGGAGCCAGGAATCTCAGTGCTGAGCCCAAAGGAGCGTTTCTGTGGGGGCTGCAGACTCTGCTGCCCGGCCTCTCCCCTGCTCTGCTCTGCCTGAGCTGTCAAATCTCACTCCATTCCCTCCCTCTGTGCTTTGGTCCAGGCCAAGTCATCCTTGTTCCTTCCCTGCTCCTTGGCAAGCAAACCCATGTTCAGCCGAGCGTCTTTGAATGGCTTTTCTTCCTCCTGCCTGTTTTCCATCTGGGTCTTTCTTCCCATCACCCTTCCAGGCTTGCTCTTCCCTGCCTGCCTGTCCCAGCCTTTGGCCCAGGGAGCCCCGGCTGCCCCGGGCTGCCTGGCAGGGCTCTCCCTTGGCATGGACATCCGACTGCTCCTGGGTGCCTTTTCCCATCCCCTGCAGCCACTCACCTTCTGCTCCCTCTTTGTTTTTTCTTCCTCTTCACTCTCTGTGGAGTTTGGAGCAACAAGTCCTGTCACCCATCTCCCTTCTGTCTCCAGCTTCCTCCTGCTGTTCCAGTGCAGTGGATTTATTTAGAGTGTGGGACAGGCTTTTCTATTCCATGTGGCTTGTTTCTCAAACAAAGCACTAGCACAATGCTGTTAATGTATCCAAAAGTGCTTCAGAATTTTTTTGTTTCATTTGGGGAATCTAGAATGCATAAATGCATTCAAAAGTATTTTAAACAGGGAGGAATGAAGGTGGTTAATTGGAAAAATAAGTTACTGTTAATTGAGCCCCATGTCAGACCCAGGACTGTGTTTGTCTGGCAGACTTGGCTCGCGCTTTAAACTTCTGCACCTGCTAAAGAAGCAGAAAATTGGAAAGGCAACTTGTCTGAGGAGCTCATGGTATTAAAGAAGGTACTGAAGGCTCAGACTCAGTGCAGGAAGCCATAAAATTGTTTGAGACTTTGGAAATTATTTTATTTTTGCTTTTTGGAGTGGTTAAAAAAAGATTAATCTTTTAAAAAGTATTCTAAGAGAAGTGAATGTTGGAAGAGTTTGCTAAGACACATGAGCCTGTTACCATCAACTTCCAGCACGCATAGGCTTGGGTTTTCTTTGCAGGGACAGTAAAAAGGCATTGATTTGTTTTGTAGTAGAAAGCAAGCCAGTAGTCAGGATTAAAGCTCTTGGTCTATGTCCTATACCTGTTTTTCTGATGCAGTGTTAGACATGAAAGATGAAGTTATTTGGGTTTGTCTTGTTTATGCCAGATGAAGATAAATGAGTGGCAGAAGTGAGGCTGAGATCCTGCTTGTGGTGGAGCTCAGCATCCAGCCACGTGAGCTGCTAATAAATGTAATTGGTGCTTCAAAAGCTGAGCAAATTTCATATCAGAACTGGGAGTGGGGAGGAAATTAGATGAAAAACTGAAGTAGAATTGACAGTTTTCTACGTGAAAGGTATTAAATGGCCAAAAAAACAATAATTTTGCAATTGAGAAGGGGGACAGCTTTGGCTAACTGCCCATCCTGCTTCAGTGATGAAATGAAGGGGAAAATGAGATGGAAAGCAATACAAAACAAATAAGAAAAAGGGAAGCAGACAGCAATCCATTCAAAATGGGAGTTTGGAAATGCAGAAAATAGGGAAAGCACAAGCCAGAGGAAAAGAAAAACGTGGGTTGGAGTGCTCAGAGAGGGTGGTGAGGAGGCGAAGTTCAGAGGGAATCTGCAGAGGATAAGAAATGTTAATAAATAGATGCAGGAGGTAAAACCTAGTGATGATGTAAGAGAACTGGAAAGGTGATGTCATTCCTTAGCAATGCTCAGGGTTAAAAATTACCAGTTTTTAATTCAGTAGGCCCAGAAGCCTTGCTCAGTGTTTGCAAGGGAGGAGCCTGGGCCTGTTTGAGCTGCTGCTGGGGGTGGTCAGTGGGTCAGGACAGTGGGACACCCCAGAAAGGGATGGAAAAGGAGATGGATGTTCCTGATGGAGCTTGGTGTAAGTCCTTTCATTCTGCCTTTTGGGTGTAGGTTCTCTTTGGGATCAGAGTGAGCTGGGTCTGTCAGGGCCCTGCAAAGCCCCGTGTTCCCTGGCAGTCACACACTGCTGAAGTTCAAAGAGAACCACAATGAAATGGAGATGTCCAGAGAAGGGTTCTGCAGGGACCTGACAGATTCAGTGGTTCCAGATCACTGAGGAAAACAGATACAAATCACTGCTGATAAAACATAACAAAAATATCCATAGCCAGGACCAGAATGAGTAACAGCTCCATGTACGTTCCCAGTGCAGTCCCAGGGTAAAAGCCTAATGAATACGAATGTGTTCTTGTTTTTAATTACTGTTAGCTGTAAGTGATTATCCTTCTGTATGTCTCAGCTGGGAGAGTTGGGAATTTTGGATGCAATTTGGATATTTACATTCTACAAGAGAAGCTGAGTAATTGGAATGGATGCAAAAAAAATGATTCAGAAATTACTGGTGGAGTGTGAAAATGCCTTAGAGAGGGTGAGAGAAAACTCAGTTGGCTGAGTTTTTCTACCAGAATTGAGACTGTCTTGATTACAGTGCACAAGTACCTTCACAGGCAGAAAATACTGCACACTGCAGCTCTCTGATCTTAAAAAGCAACACAAGAATCACCGACTGGCAGTCAAAGCCAGTCAAATTCAAATTGGAAAAAGGCACAAATTCTTAAGAGAGAATAACTGTGTAATTTAGGAATGTGTCTTCAAAAACTGTGAACAGAACAATAAAAGTTATGATATTTATGCAAACAGCTCTTCCATGGCTTTTTTTCCTCTCAGAGGCATCCTTGGAGGGGGGAAGAGGACAAGGAGGCTCCTGAGGTGGTTTCAGAGGGAAGTTCAGCCAGCAGAGCAGTGGGGCTCTGGTGCTGCTGGAGCCAGTGGTGCCTGAGCTGCTGCAGGGCAGAGCTTTCCCAAGGGCTCGTTGCTAAGGTTGCGTAAGTGTGTGATGGTGTTTCACATCACGTTAATCCCATCCCCACCTGGAAAGGATCTGTGGCCTTGTAAGAGCTTTTACACCATGCAGGACCTGGATACTTGTTAAGTTTAATCCGTTTCCGTGCCATGTAAATGAGAAAAACTATCTGCACACAAATCTGATTCATGGGGGTAAATGTAGGGCAGGAATTGCCTTCCCCCTCCTCCACCCACTCTCCAGAGGCAGCACGAGGCTGTTCCCTACTCCTGCCACGGGCATGTGTGTCCAGCAGAGCAGGCCCCTGTGCTGATGGGAGTCAGGGCCACTCGAGCACGGTGATGGGAAACTGCTGAAGGGAAGTTCTGCCAGTGTGTGGCTGACAGGTGCAGCTGGGCTGCCCAGGACCTGCATCCTCATGGGAACATCCCCACGGAGACACCACCTCCTCCGAGATCACTTCCAGTCGTTCACGGATCTCTGTGCAGCAGCAGGGAACAAAGCACAACCAACACGACTGGAAATAAGATTTGCCTGCTGGAGTCTCCTCCATGGATTGGGCAGGGAACCCAAGGCAAGGCAGCCAAGCCTGGCCCCTTTGTGTTTCACCTTCAGAGTAGAACTGTTCATGTGCATGACTAATATTGGGTCGTGCCTGGAACATGTGAACATGCTGACAACATTTATGTCACAACTGTAATGCATTTAATAAGCATCTCATTTGAATTATTAATGTACAGATCCCCCCAAAGTATTTTTATGTTATAAAACCCCATAATTTATCTAAGTACAAGCTGCAAGTTCGTAAATACAGCATTAAGAAGGTGGCTATTGCATAGCTGCTTTAACAAAATATCCTTTGTGGGCAAGATATATAGGCTTATTTGGGGAGGATTTAGCTGCTGGAGAGGGGCTTCTCGAGGCAGTTATATGATGCTTAGCTGCAGCAGACAGGGAATATAATTTCTTAGTTTGTCCTTCTTGTCAGTAGGAATCAGTTTGACCTGACTGTGCTGTCTGATCTGAGCATCTCTTCAGCTCATTGTTCACCAGAGGCAGATTTATAAAACATCTGTACAGGAATGAGCCTGGAAGTGACACTTTGAGAGGAGAGCTGGATTAACAACTTCTGTGCCAGTAACTGAAAAGGAGGCAGTGAAAATGCATGGCCTGTGAAGGCTGGTGAGGGATCTTTCCCTTCACAGGGCACGTGGTGACAGTGCCTGTGCCAGACACGGTGACACGGGGACACTGCTGATGTCCCACAGCCAGGCCAGCACTGCACTGGAGAGCTGGGATAGCACAGCAGGGATGCAGGGCTGCAGCCAGGGAATGCTGAGCCTTGGAGCTGTTGTGCACAGAAGCGTTTTCCATCTACTGTAATCTATGCCCAGGGTCAGGTGGAACAGTCGAGCCCTCTGTGAGGGCTGTTCTGGGCACCTCCAAGTGCAAAGACTCTTTGTGGGTCCCTGTGTGTGTGACATACACAGGCAAAGTGCAGAAAATGTCTGTAAACTGCAAGAGGCATGTGAACCGTGCCCTTCTCAAGAACACTTGCTGACTGTTTATTGCTGACTGACTCTGCAGATTAAATTTGCATGAACAGCAAAAAGGAGTGTGATGGGAGGGAACTTAACCTCAAAGAAACTCAGCAGCCAACACTTCGGATGTTTGAATTACATCTGAATCAAGCTCTTGATTAAATCTTAGCAATGTCAAAAGCTCAAAGCAGCAATTTTAATTGATGTCACTTTTTTCCCCCCTCATGTTGCTAAATTATCTGTTGCAATGTGCAGCGCATCCGTGTCACTACATTAAATTTGCACGCAAAGAAGGGAGATTAGGCAATAAAGCCACAGTACAAACAGTGTGGAGTCAGGCATATCTCCTTGGCTTCGTTCACTACTGGGTGTTTTTAAAAAGTGTTTCCAAATCTGAGTAAAACTGATTCCAGATGTGCTCATTTGAAGGATATAAAAATCACGCTAGCACCAAGATTTATCTGAATTCTGCATTGTACCTGAAGAGATAACTAGTCCCATCTTAAAAACAGAAGTGCTATAAACAATAAAAAGGCCACAGGCAAAGGTTTTAGTGCTTCGCTCCCATTAGCATCCTTTCTTCCCACGTATTTTAGACTAACGTAGTTGGAGAATTCCTGTGAGGCTGCAGCACACTGGATCAGAGGGGCCTGGTAGGACGTGGGTCGCTTGTCGGGTCTGTCGGGGCTGGAGCCGTCCGTGGGCCGCTCCCCGATGTAGAGGAGGCTGCGCTCCTGTGTGTCCTGCTCCGTTTTGAACAGTTCGTACTCGGTGTGGGGCAGCTTGATACCCAGAGCCAAACATCCATTCGTGGGTGTTATATCCTGCTCCACCCCAGCGCTCCAGGAGCCTGCCAGCCCACAGCTTCCCGGTTCCGAGGAGTTGAGCATCACCACCGTCAGCTGGTCCATCGGCGTCACCCGAGCCTGGGTGACCTTAAAAGCCATCTCGGTGCCACCCCGCACCTTGGAGGAGGGGATGCCCTGCGTGTAGTGCCCCGAGGCGTAGATGGTGAACGTGGGCTGCCTGCAGAGCGGGTCGGAGTAGTGATAGTAATGCCCTTCCCAGGTGTGGTTGTTGCCGTGGAATGTGAAGTACCTGGTGAGGAAGAGCACGGCCGGCCGGACCTCGCAGTGGGTGCTGACCCAGCTGCCGCTGAGCTGCATCGGCAGCGCGGCTCTGGCGGGCAGGATCGGCGGGTGGTGCTCATCAGCCCTGGAAATAATCCCGCACGCCGGGCAAGGGTGCACGTGGTGCTGCAGGAGACAGAAAAGAACAGCTCTGCGAACTGAGAAGCAAAAAAACCACCAACCCTTGCAGAGTATTTCAAACGCTGCGACTCCCCTCGTCCGCAGCAGGGTGCGGAACTGCGGGGAGCTTGGCAGAGGCAGCTGAGCAGATTAAGGCAGATAAAGCGCTGCCCTGCTCTTTGCTATTCTGGTAGCTGAAGGACGCGGGGCTGTGCCCTGCGGCCGCCGGCGCTGGGGCTGCTGAGGACAGGCCGAGGGAGGAGGCCAGGGCAAGGGCAGAGCCGCTGCCAGGCGGGGAACGCTCCCTCGGCACATCCACGTTGTTCCCGCAGGAGTTTTCCATGGCGAGCTGGGTGAGGATGAGGGTGCTGGGCGGTGTCCGAACGGAACAACGCCGCAGTTTTTGGGAAGGAAGGAGGCTGTGACACCTGGCCGTGGGGAGCTCCTGGGGCTGCAGCTTCTCCAGGACAGCCCAAGGTGTTCTGCCTCCCCCTCGCCCCGTTCCCGCCCGTGTTCCCACACCCAGGGATGCGGGGGAGGACCGGGATGAGCCGGGAAGGGAGGGAGGGAGGGGGCCGTGGGGCTTTCCCAGCAGCCAGAACGGGAGAAGAAAAGGACCCTCTGCAGAGCGAGGCCCTGACCTTCGCCTCCCCGCCGGTGCAGAGCTCTGAGTCAAACCAGTGCTGCCCCTGATCCCCTGCCAGCAGGGGTTTTGCATAGCTTGGAAATTTTTCTTATACTTCATATATCACAACTGATTTATTTTTAAATAAGCAGGGTTGGAACATTATATAATTTTCTAGAACACGAGCTAATCTTTACTGAACTGTCACAGGCAAGAAGGTTAAATAACTCAGTAGTTAACTGTAGGGTGGGTAATTTACATGCAAGTTGATTGGAGTCTACTGTAATTTAGTCATTTTCAGCTTGCTTTACTGCTACTGTCACAGTAATGAGTGCTGACAGTACACAGTACATTATGGCTAAATAATCCCAGAAGCTGGCAAATATATATGCTCTCCTTAGGCAGGAAATTCTTTGATAATGAAAGGTAATTTGGGAAGAATGGGTTTCTTTAAAACAGATATACATTTAAGGGAAAAAGAGTGATATTTTCATAAAGAGAGTTAAAAAATAATTCCTGACATAGCTGTGTAACTCACCAGCACAGGCAAATGGACGTCCACAGAAAATAAATTTTTTTTCAAAAAAAAAAAAAAAAAGAAAAAAAAGAAAGAAAAATCCAGCGCCCAATAAAATTATCACTATGGACATGGAGCCAAAACTCTTACTTGCTTAAACCAGTCGTGTGAAGTTATTTCTAATGTATGGCAGCTTCTAATTATCGCCAAGTGGTGACATCATGTGCGGGTCCATTGGAGAGCTGTTGGCTGATTAATTACAGGGCTGCATTCAGAGAGTGAATTTCAGTATCTTTAGGTTTGGTTTTAAATTAACTTTTAAAGGTGTTTATGTTTACCATCTGGTTTTGCTCATATATATGGTTTTGGCCCAAGATAACACAAGTTTAACCAATTTGAGAATGTTACTTTTGAGAGGGAGAGGGGTGTTGCTCTGTATTTTTCAGAGTTCATTTGGTGTAGTTCGAGGTGTGGGAAAATGTTGTCCCAAAATAATTTTTTTAAATTTTTCTATTTATTTCCTTTCTATCTGGCAAAATTTGAAGAGGTTTTTTCACCCCATCTCATTGCTCCACCACTTCTGATTTGATCAGCTTTGATTTGGATGGAAAGGTGCTTTCCTGGAAATAAACTAAGCTGCTGTATAACACAAAATAAAACAGAATAAAAGGCAACCAAGTCTGCTGCTCAGTTTTATGTATGTCAAAATGGAAGTTTGATTTCTGTGTAATAACATTATTGCACTGGGGGCACGTTCCTGTGCTACTGGCATTACACCAAGGACTGAAAAGTTAATGGCAGATCCCTTGTGCCCCTCAGCCTGGAGCACACCCCAAGGAGCAGGGAGAGGGCAGGCAGAAGGACAGAGCCGATGAAGGACAGAGCAGATGAGGGACAGAGCAGATGAAGGACAGGGCAGAGGAAGGACAGAGCAGAAGAAGGACAGAGCAGAGGAAGGACAGGGCAGATGAAGGGCAGAGCAGACAGGCTCTAACAATGGGCACCCTGAAGCCTTCACTGACTTTGGTGCAGGAAACGAGGAAACTGCATCTCCTAGGAAAACACAGCCAAACAAAAGCTGTTAACTCCAGGCCCCTGTCAGTGCAGGCTTGTTTCCCACGTTGGTTTTGCTGAGCTTTCACCCACCCCAGTCCTGCTCTCTCAGGAGGGCAGAGGATGAGCCCCACACGCCACGGAGCACCCGGGGTCCCACCCCCGCAGCCCTGCACCGCCTCACCCGCGTGTCCTCAGGACTGAGGGGGCCCAGCGCTGCAGGTGCCACTTGAACAGTGATGAACGCGCTGGCAAAGCCCTGGTGCAGCGAGGGCACCGAGCCAAGGCCTCATCCTTACCAGGGCGCTCTGCATGGGGCGCTGGTAGCCAGTGGGGCGGTAGTGCAGCCTCTCCCCCCAGTCCGTGTGGATGTCCCCCAGGTACAGCTCCTCCACCAGCTGGCTCCCGCTCTGCTGCGGCTGCAGCAGGGGCTGGTAGTGCCTCTCCACGCGCACCAGGCTCAGCTCGTGCATGGCGAAGCCCAGCGCCGCGGTGCAGTCGCGCTCCGTCTTGGCGCTCAGCACCTCGTACAGGG
The DNA here is from genome assembly GCA_013397175.1 of Platysteira castanea. Taxonomy (NCBI): domain Eukaryota; kingdom Metazoa; phylum Chordata; class Aves; order Passeriformes; genus Platysteira; species Platysteira castanea. Next base: position 409,243 of record VYXC01004915.1, on the reverse strand, counting down.
CTCCGGGCGCCCAGGAGCGCCCCGGGGGCAGGAACCCGCTGCAGCCCTCGCCGGAGGTCTGGTTGATCCAGGAGGCCACCTCCCGCATGGCCTTCTGGCTGTGGAACACGATGCCCACTTTGTGGAGGTGGTAGTCGGCCTCGGTGGCCCCGCGGGTGATCCAGGAGGCCTGGCGCAGCCGGAGCTTGCCCTTGATGACCAGCGAGTAGGAGGGGTCGCGGCAGGAGGGGTCCCAGTAGTAGAACTGGAGAGCCTTGAAGAGCCGGTTGGCGTAGAAGAGGTAGGATCGGGTCAGGAACTCGGGTCCCGGCCGCACCTCACACCTGCGGGGAAGGCCGTGCTGAGCCGCCGCGGAACGGGGAGAAATCCCTCCCAGGGCAGCCGGGGTGCGGGAGGAGAGGAGAGGGCGAGCAGGGGTGGGAGCGGCTTCCTGGGCAAGAGCCTCCCACACATGGTGGCCACCCTTGGGTGATTTTACAGTCTGGGCATCTGCTACTAAAAGGCGAGAGTGATGGACAGAGGACCTTACACTTCATGCAGGTCCACAGGGACGAGTGCGGAGGGCAGCGGGAATCGGGGCTGCTCTGCCCGTTCGAGCTGCATCCCCACAGGGCAGAGGCGGGAGGCTCTAGGGACACCCGGGGATCCCAGCCCTCCTCCAGCCGGGAACGGGGGCTCGCCGAGGGGGAGAAGGGAACACATTTGTTGCTCAGCCGTTTGCTGGCAGCACCGAGGGTGGGCAGGAGTCGCGCTGAGGAGCTGGGGCAGGAGGTCCTCTAGGGGTCTAGGGGCGCGTTCCCGGTGGATGGCGGTCCCTTCCCAGGAGAACGGGGTTCCTTTCCCGGGGTATTAGGGACGCTTTTCCAGGGATGGATGTGCATTCTCGCGGTTTGGGGCGCGTTCCCGAGGTCTGGGGGTGCCTTACCCGGTGGAGACCCAGCGCCCCTCCAGGCGGGGCGGCAGCCGCGCGGCGCTCCCGGCGCTGTCCTGCAGGTGGCGCAGCTGCTGGCGGCACGGCGGCTCCGCGGCCGCGCAGGCTGCGGGACACGGGGGGAGCGGGGTCAGCACCGCGGGGCAGCGCGGAGCGGAGCCCCCCGAGCTGCCCGCACAATGAACGGACCCAGGCGGGCTCGCTCGCCAGCAAACTCCTAGCAAGGACACTGGGTTCTTTGGTTTCACTCAAGTTTTCCGACTTGAGTTTCATCTGAATCCAACTGGGTTTTAGATGAAATCTGCGTATAAAACCGAGCGCTCTTTGTTCGTGTTCTCCCCCTCTCCTGCTATTGTTGAGGCAGTGACTGGAACGGGGAATTACAGCATGGGAACGCTGGCCTCGCCTGTCGCCCGCCATAAGGACAGTAATTCTGTCACTTACCTCATTTCCCGTAACAACGGATGTTATTGGCTTAGGGAATGTGTGAACACTCAGCTAAATCCTGAAGACCTTTGCATGCACACACATATATGTACATATATTCCTATACATTATTCACTCTTTACTTAAGCACTCTGTGGCACTCACTGCGCGCTTGCTGCTCTAAGAAACTTGGGATTTCCCTCTGCATGGCACCATGGAATGAGCTCTTGGTGAAGCTCCTCCTGAAACCCCGCTGACCCTCTGTGGTACAACTGACCCTGGTACCAGTGGAGCTCAGCCCAGCCAGGGCTTTACGAGCCCAGACAGGGTTCGTTTGCTCCAGCTGTACTTTCCATTTTACCCAGGAGTGTGCTGGACATTTTGAAGCCAACTTTTATTCGCTCCATATCAACGTTAGGACACAGGTTGCTCTCCAGCCTGCCTATCAGCTGGAACAAAAGATCCAACATCTATGTGTCACCTTCCCACAGAATGAGGATTTGCACACGCTGTGTCTCAGTCAAGGAGATGAGCACACAGAGTCACAACATACAAACCCTAGACCAAGTCAAGTGGGACCTTGGTAATTAAACGTCTGCTATGCAAGTCAGAGGCTCCTGAACACTTGACAAAGGAGAAGGATTCCCACTCAGTAACTTCAGACTTTTATCTGATGGAAAAATTGAGTCACTTCACTATGGTGCTGCCATTTGTGAAGGCTTTACAGGTCACTTGAAATGTATTTGTGTAGACTTCAGCACACAAAGCCTGAACTACCACAAAGGGAATAAACAAGCGGAAAGTGAAGCCACCAGGGAAGCAGGAGAGCAGCACCCAAAGGCCAGGGAAGCCAGCCTTTTCCAGTACTGGAGTGCATGAAACAGCTGGAAAGACACATTATTAGAGTTCAGGGCTCTTCTGGGAGCAGACTCACAACTCTGCTGTTCTTACCAGCCCTATGGGCTAATGGGGTGAGCAGGCACAGCCAACTCCTTCACAACTGCTTGCACTCGTGCTTCCTAAAATGCACTTCCTGTGATTCTTCATATGAAAATGGGAAAATATGGGACGACAAAACCCACATTAGTTAAACTTCTAATTTGGCAGCTGCAGCATGTGTAAGGCTGGCCCATGGGTGCCTATTTAGTAGAGCCATTAGGAGCTGGGGATCTGTATCCTCATCCCAGCTCTGCCATGACTTTGCTCTGTGGTCCCGTGTGCTCCCTACTCCCAAAGCTTCTTTTAAACTCACGTGCAGAATATGCCAAGATTCACTTGACTGCCCTAAGAGGCCTAAATACTGGAGAGTCATCAGAACGAGGGCAGTCCAAACTGAACCACACTTCAAACAAACACAAAATTATTATCCTAGAGAATACAGTAAACTAAATAATAACTGTATTTGTATTAGAGGTAATAATGGACATAAGGGTCAGATTTGCTCTTGCCCATAACCACAGAAAGACTCCAGAGGTATCAGTGCAGTCTATAGACATATAGAATACAGCTATAAAATATACACAATATAACCCAGTCAACTCACAAACTGAGCTCTGCATGTGTTTATTGCAGCAGAAGCTTCAATATCTCACTGAACCCCTCGTGCTACTCTTGGCAGAAACACTAATAGTCTACATTGTTTGGGAGCAAAGACACTTTGGCAATGCAATCACTGCATTTTGACACATTCAGTAGAAAAGGGAATTTTTATAATCGGGATCAAACTCCATGGGGAAGGGGAAAAAAAAAGAAAAAAAGGTTCCAGAATGTAAATATTTGACATGATGGGAATTCCTAGGGATTTTGTCTTACTTAATTGTGCACAAGACTCCAAGCTGGATGCATCCTCAAACTAAAAGCTATTGGCTTGTGTCCAGATTTTGTGGCTGCTTTTTTCTCTCTCAAATACTTCAGATCTAAACATCCTTTTCAAGCTGGAGAAGTTCAGTCCCAGACCTAAAATCTGTAGTTAGAGCACTTCTCTATTCCAAGAGCAGCATAAAGCAGCTGTCACTCCTGTGTCACTCTGTTACTCAGCCCCTGGTAAAGCACATCAGAGCAGCTCCTCTATCTTAAGAGAGACACAAATTAACTGCTCTATAGAGTTCTTGGGCAGGAGGAAGGAATTATTCACAATTCATCTTCAAGACAAAAATCCTCATTCATAGGAAAATCTAAAAAACGCCAAACTGTGATCTCTTCCCCTCGCTGGCTCTGCCGTCCGTCTGTATTGATTAACCACAAGCGTTTGCAGAGAGCTGCTCAGCACAGCACTCAGACAAAACAGGGGCTTTTTCCAGCTTGCCAGTGTGTGCTGCATCCCAAAGAGCGGCCCAAAGCCTCGGAGCAAGGGGGCTGCACATGCACTCAGGCAGTCGGAGTGGCAGAGCCGGGAACTGCTCGGCACCGCAATCAGCACAAACCCATCAAGCCCTGAGCAAACAGCACCAGCAGCAAATGCTGACCAACTACTCCATCCCACTTCCAGGAAAATCAGGCCCACGGCATCAAATGATAAGAAAGGCAGAACTGGAAATTCTCAAACTCTCCACACAAATTGTTGGTACAATTAAGATGAAAGATTCCGAGGCAACGGCCAAGCTTGGAAATGAGAGCCCTGTGCTACACAAGTGCTGTGTGCTCCAGATGCAGAGCCATTTCTCACTTCTAAAGGAAAAAACCATCAACCAAGACAGAAATGCTGTCATATTCCTCCTTGGAAACAAATCTTGTTTGTGCTCCCCCAGGCAGATCGACTCTGGAAAAAAGCAAAGTTGAGTCACACATCTGTTTCTTCACAAATGGAGGAGAAAATGCATATATTACAGTTTGCACCAAATTAGTTACTGTGGATCAGCTCTTCTCCAGAGCTAGATTGTATAATCTGTTACATGTTATTGCCTCCTATGGCCAGAATCTATCATTCCCGTTTATAATTCTAATGTTTCAGTTAGTCACCCATTCACAGGCATAAGATCAGGGCCTGAAGTCATGGAGCATTACACATTTCTTCATTTAGAGATGACATAAAACCTTTGATATTTTCTGAGGAATGTTCAGACTGGAAAGAAATGGACGATAAGAAATGTATCAATATATTTTGCATAAGCAAATTATACTTTTCCACACAGACTTCATTAACAGAGAAAAGCAGTGTTTCTTTAGCACTTTTCCCTCCTGAGAGGACACAGAATGGATTTTGGGTTAGCCACTAAAGGTATAAGCATTCTTTTAAAAGCAAACAAAATAGTTGTATTTAGCAAATCAATTTTTCTTGCATTTGTGTGGAGATTAAGTTTGTGGTGCTTTTAATTCACTCAGAAAAAGGTGTTCCCAAGAGAACAGCTCTGTGGGAAGAGATAAATTTTATATTATAATATTTAAAAATTATAAAATTTAAATATAACCCACTGGGGATGGAAAACTGTATCACAGCAGAACCTTGCATTTTGCCTATCTGCAAACTGAACACAATTCAGGACAGAACTTAAGCACATGCTTAGGTCTAATTGGTTTCAGTGAAACTTAAGCATGTGCTTGAAATTAAGCCAGTGCATGAGCATTTTTCCTGATTAGTAATGCCTCCCTGAACTGAAGCCAGAATGTGGTCAAGTGGTTGAGGGAGGATGCCAGTGCTTTCACTGGAGCACTGTTTGGCTTCTGGAAAAGTATTTCTATTATTCATCCCTTCTCTTATTTGTCTGTAAAACGGGTATATTCACATTTAGCTGTTTCACCAGCCTGGTGCTCAGTTCATGATATTCGTAAAACGCTTTGAATTCACTAAATGTTTCTCAGTTATGCCTTCAGGGCTGGCACGGTAACTGTATTACCCACAAACTATCATTGCAGAGCATCACCTTGAGTTTCCTGTGCACAGCTGAGCATAATCAGACATGAAATCCTGCAGATCCTAAGAGGAAACTCGGCCGACTCAAAATTCCCAAGTAGCTCTGGATTTTAGAGAAGTTTTCAAAACATTCTTTCACCACATACTTTTAGCACAATGGCAAACGAGTTCAGACATCACATTCTATGGTTTTAGCCTGGCTTTGTTCTAAGACTGTGAGCACTGCATGATCTGTCTCACATCCACAATTAAAATAGTGAAGGGCTTGTGGTGAGCTGCCTGGAGGTTTTTAAGGCACTAGAGAAGTAAATATTTTGCTCTTGGAATCATGCAATCATGTATTTTTCTTGTTAAGTGTCATGTCCAGTGACAGATGACAAGACAGATGGGATTTGTGGTAGGGAAGGGGAGGAAGGAGAAGTACCTCAAAGATCTTCTTCAGTATAAACTACATTTAAATAAAATGGCTTCTTAAAACTGCCTCTCTGGCTGTTTAGCCCAAAGAAAACCAAGCCTAACACTGTAAATGGAATTCAAGGGCTTGATCCCAGTTTTACTGGAGCCTGTAAATAGGAAAGGTCCCACCAGCACCTTATTCAGAAGATGCCCATCCCCATAAAGTGACAGTAATCACTCCATTTGAGGAAAGAAGGAGAAATGGGATAGGGGGAATCACAGAATGGGTCGGGTTGGAAGGGACCTTACAGATCACGGCATTCTCAAATGGGGTGAACTGAGCAGGACATGTAAGAGCTGGCACAGAGGACTTGTGATGAGAAACCAAAGCACGAGAGGTGGATATGAGTCTACCCTCCCAAGAGCTCTCCTGCAGCTCATGCTCACCAAAACACCACTCTTAGGTTACACAGCAGAGCTCTACTCACGACATCCTTGCTGTCCTGACAGAGACAGGAGTCATTTCACTTCATGTTCCTCCCTCTCACCCCCAGAAGATGCTGCACTGACTCTGGCCAGTCTATGCTTTTTCCACAGCTAAACTGGTCAGTGTCAAAAGACTTACTGGAGAACAGAGCAGCAATTCCTTACAGCCCAACAGCCCAAGCTGGCCCAGCCACTGTGGTCAGCTCAGGGGTAACTGTCCCTTAGCTCAGAGCCCAGCCTGCTGCCAGCCCTGCACTGGGCAGCCCAGCGAGGGACAGGAGGGTGGGCAAGAGGGCTGAGAACAGGGTCCTGCAGTGAGCCAGAATCAGAGAACTCACAGCGTTAACATACCACGACTTATGTCAAACTCTGATCAGTACTGCCATGTTAGTTTGCACGGGTAAATATATAACCAAAACCCGAAAGAAAACAAAGGAAAGAAAGGTGATGTTAGAGCTTTTTTTGCTTGAGAATTGCTGAAAGTTTGAATTCCAGTTTGGTGAGATAGGTGAGGCCATAGTGAGGCAATCTCTAACTCCCTGGGTGCCTGAACAGTGAGAGGCTGGGGACAACACATGGGGGGAAGCATTTGTTTTCCAAAACAACAGCAAGACAATTCAGTCCAAGGCTGAACAATACCCCGGGGCTACTATCATGACTCAGTTAAATTCTAACTGGAATTCACATTCTTACCAAACGGCAAATATTACATCTATCTTCCTTCATTCAGATGAGTTGGAAACCCAACAGAAAAAACAGCACATGGATGTGAAATTATTGCCACACTGTCATTTTGAATGTGTAGAGCACCCATGCAGGTTTTGGCAATGCCCCTGAACCCCTGCACAGACACTTTATTAGTGGCTATCATGGCCATTTTTAATAGTGATGGCTAAGCATATTTTTTCCTGGAGTGCTTTGAAGAGCGGAACCAGTAATCAGCCATGGCTTGGCTATAAAATGTCAACCTCATTTCAAACGTCTAAATCACTCACATGGACCAAGAGTGCAGAGAGGACCACCCACCACATAATATTAACATAAATACAGCATTTACCCAAAGCAAAATGAGCAACTGGAACTGGCGGGAGTTGAGAGTAGAACAACAAAAACTGATGAGGGAGTGGGAGGGATTGAGTTACGAAGCAAGATTAAAAGAGCAGAGTACATATAGCCTGGCAGAGCAAGATGGATATGATAACAGCCCATAAATATTCACAAAGCACAAACACCAAGGAAGGGAAGGAATTCCTTGCAGCAAATAAAGAGATTCTGTTGGGAGTGAATGAAGAGAGGAAAAACATGTGGCTTGTATGGCAGGGTGAACTTGAGGCACAATGGAGTAGGCAACGTTAAGTCCACTTCCTTGGCAAGATTTTGAGGGATTGAGCAGAGCATTAGTTCAGCAGGGAACAACCCGCTCTTGGCAGGGAGTTGGTGGGATAATCTGAGTGGCCTTTCAGTCTCCCACGGCCGTGGAGCCGTCCCAGTTCCCTGCTCCCACGGGGGACAGCTGCTCTCCTGTGTAAGCACATTGTTCATTGCTCTTCAGAATCCCTGCCTGGCCACCATGGGACTAGAAATAGGGCTGGATGCACAAAAGGCATTTAGGGACACAGAGACCTAGGCAACTGCAATAGGTACTAAACTGCTGGACACAGCTGGGAATCCCAGCAGGTCCCTGCCATGTCAAGTACTCACTGTTGAAAAATCTAAGTCCAGGAAATTAGGTTATAAACCCACTAAAGCAAGAACAATCCTTTTGTTCTCTCCTTATTTAGCACCTAACACAACAGGACTCTTGGCGCTGCTGCAAGGATACTGTTTATAGTAATAAAAATAGGATCTAATAGGATCTAATATTCTGAGGCTTCTTGGCTCCTGCGAAGCCAAGGATGAGAAGGCCATTCAAAAGCAGTCATAGCAGAAGATATCCTCAGAAAAAAAGCTCTGCAGAAAGGTGGAAAACTGATCCAGAGCCCACACGAGCAATACACACACATTTAACTTAAGAGTCACGAGTGACCACAGAAAATGGTTACTTGTTCAGCTGGAGCACAGAATTAAAGTTACTTCTAACATATGTTTTGGGGTCTGGGTGTGGTTTCTAGATAGCCTGAAATTTCAGTATACTGTTTTGCCTGTCCACATTAGCCAAGTTTTGATGTGTTCCAGTTCTCCTAAACTCCGCCGACAGATGCTGAAATCAAAGCTGACATTCAGCCTATGCACTGCATAATCTAATAACGAGACTTGTGCTACTCAAAACTAACAAACTCTGGGAGCTTTTCTGCAGCAAAACCTTGCTGTCATTTATATTTTCATCTGTCTTTTCCACACAGCCTAACTGGGAAAAATGATTTTTTTTTTTCTCGGAAAAGCTTTAAAAATAACAAGTCATTGTGTTTTTGTATCAACAGGGGAGAGCCAAGCCATAACCCGCCGTGTCCAGCACTTGTGGATTTAGTGAGAGTGTGAACAAGGTGAATCCAATTGTCTCAGTGGGGAGCTTGGTGTATACATTGATCCCAGAGTGCCAGGAGAAAGCTGCTTCCAAAGACCACAGTCTTGGAGGTAGACAAGGCCAAAATGTCACACATTTGTCAGTGTTTCTTATTAACCCAGGAGAAACCATGGGGGACTTTTCAGTGCCTGACATACACTCAAGTTTAAAGCATCATTTTAAAATCTAAACTCAACCAAATCTCTTCAAGCACTCTGTGGTGAGACTTCTGTTGATTTATGTCCCCTCACTCCAGCTGTAAGCAGAGACCTGTTGTTGCAGCAGTCCAAACGTCTAACTAACAGTGCCACAGGAGCTGAGCTTCTTTGCAGCATTCAGTTTCAGCTGAATTCAAACCATGATGATTTAATAAGTTATTCACTGAAAATGAGAAAACACCACTATGAAAGCCACAATTATCACACCATCACCCTGCTAAAACTCAAAAATAATGATGGATTTCAACCCTCTTATCACTTAACACTCTGAAGATCTGGCATTTCAAATAGACATCAGAGCTTCTTTTCTAAGACACAGAAATAGAACTTTTCTAACTTTGCATTTTAAATCATGAGACCTTTTAACTCCTTAAAGAAAAAAACCCCACAGATTGCAGATTACTAAGCCCTCGGATCTTACACAATTTAAAATGGGAAGAGGAGATGTTCTATGAATCATATTTTCAGTTTCTGGCAGCACTCTTAGCCTACAGAAGAAGGGTTACACATTGAAATTCTCACGTTCTCACTGTCAGTTTCTTGGGATTATTATATCTGAGATACACCATCTTAAAATCAGGAAGTTTCTCTTCTTTCATACCTTTATCTTCGCCAGTAAATGAGTAAGAAAACCAAAGCACTTGTGTAAGAGCATTGTATAGGTGCTTCCTAATTTTGAAGTTGATTTTAGCAGTGATTGTATCTCACCCACGAAAGCGTTGTCTTTAGAGATGACATATGCTCTGTTGTGGGGAAACACAGGATCCCACTGAAAGCAAAACCTCTTTCCAAACTTTGTTCTGCCAGATGCAGCCTCCCTTAGCATTGGATTCCAGCTTTGGTTTTCTTCACAGCAATTTCTGGCTTTTGAAAATCTCCTTACTCAACAATTTGTGCTTGTGGGGAAAATATAGAAACCACACGATATTTTTTTCACTTGTGCTTTTTTTACATCTCAGCCCTGTTTTTATCTATATCCATATACTTTGAAACGTGGCTAACCTATAATTATTGAAAGAACAAATAGAATCCTATCACACGATCCAGCACAGCACATTAGCTGTTGATTTTTTTTGGCCAGCTTGAGAAATGAAGACTAAAAACCACCAACTTGGTAAAAAAAAATTAGCTAAGTAAACATTACCCAAATAAATGTTTGAACCAAAGACAATAATGTTGTTAATAGTAAGAACAGATATATACCTGTGTAAATATACACACACCTCTATGCTGAATGTTGTTCTATCACTTATGGGATTCTCTTGCTAATCTCATAACTGAATGCAACTGGTGATCTTATCTTACCTCAACACTGTCATTTTCAAACTTAAAAATAAACACTGAAAGCAAGAATAAATCTTTTATGTTAAAACCACGTAGGAGAAGCTACACATGAAAAATATCAGCGCGGTGTTATTGGAATGTAAAGACTTTAATGAAGGCTTAGGTAAAACTCAGCAAGTCCCTGGGGATATTTCCAGGAATGAGTGATTCTTTTCTGGAGGAGACTCCAAAGTCAGATCCAGTTACCTAACTAAAGTGGTTTTTCAACTAATTATGCACTGGTGTCATGCTCGTGCTAATGTTCAGCCTTATGCAAAATGCAGAATGCCAGTCTTGCTCACAGTGAGCAAAACTTACTTTGATTTTAATGATTTCTGGGTCTGACTTAGGTATTTAAACAGTTATTTTGAGGTTCAGTTTCCGTTCTTACTGAAATCAATGGAAATTCTCTCGCTGACATCAGATGCAAGAAGCAGAGAGTTTAAGTTAGACTGTACTAAGAGAAGCTGTATGAGGATTTAAGAAATAATTATTCTAACTAGACTTCAGTGAGTAAACTTACATAATGCAGTGTAACAGATCCCTGAGCAGAGCAACTTGAGCTAATAAGATACAGAATAGAGAATCCATATTTCTCAGCTTTATTTTGCAAACAACACATAACAAACATCCCATGTAAGGAGAACAGGAGAGTAACTCTATAGAAGTGCCCTGCTCAGAGATTTCTTTCTGTAGCCTGGTCCTTTACACTTAATGCAAGTAATATTCAATAGCTGTCCCTACACGGTTCTTTTGCCTTGATCACTAAGCCCTGAGCTGGAGAGGCGAGTCAGTGTGGTATTTTGCTGCCCAAAACCTCAGATGAGTGAACTAAGTGGTAGAAAGAGCAGCAGGAACCAGGTGCCTGGATTTTAAGTGTCCAGACTGCACCAGGCCCTCAGGGACATCCTCTCACCCTTCGTTTCACCTGCCTCTTCTGTTCAGGAGTGCCGGGTCTCAACCAAGGGTCTCCTCTGCATTTCCTAGGAAAATACTGTCTGAGGATGGAGGAGTCTCCCTCACACTCTGCCCCGTGTCATAAACAGAAATAATTTTGTGGTTTTTTCACAGCACAGTTGCCTTTGTTCTCCCATATGGTCTCTTAAGCCAGAACCTTTTCTTCTGAAACTGCTCCAAGAACTGTGGGGTTGAAAGATGCCTTTCTGAAAGGGAGCTGCAAAGATGCAGCTTGCGCTGCTCCAAGAGTCTGTCTGCACAGCTGGGGCTCGGTGTCATGTCCCTGGAGCAGGAGGCTACTTGTGAGGTTGTCCCTTGCCAGGGCAGGTGCTGGATCCTCCCAGGGAGAATTCCCAGCTTCAATGAGAATCACCTCTAAGCCCTTCCTGTAGCTAAACTCTGCTCAGTGCTCTCTCTGCACCACACTCGGGACAGGAACGAGTTGCGGCGGCAAAGGGGATGCCCGGCCGTCTCTGGGGAGGGGGCAGCGACCCCAACCACTGCGGGAGCCGCGGGTGGGGGACAGAGGCTGAGCCCCAGCCCAGCAGCTCCCTGGGCAGCTCAGCACCGGATCGCCAGCCCTTTTGGCATCCCCACACGGCGCTCACTCAGAAAAAGCTTCAGGGGTTCTGTCCCCGCTCCCTGCCCCGGGGGCAGCATCCTGGGGCTCCGGTATCCCTCCGGGGCGCTCCCCGCCCATCCCTGCCCCGGCGAGCGCCGGTAGAGCTGCGGGGCTCCCGGCAAGCCGCGGCCGTACGGCGGGGAAACCCTGCCCGGGCCGGGCGGGCACCGAGGATGACCCGGGCAGGGAGCGGCGAGCGGGGAGCTCCGGGCGCCAGGTGCCTCCTGCCGGGCGGGGGCACCCCGGGATCCCCGTCCCGGCGCGGCCCCACCGAGACCCGCCGTGCCACTTCCTCGCGCCCTCCCGGTTCTCTCGCCCCCTTCTCGCCGCTTCTTTGCACCCTCTTCGCACTCTCCTTAGATTTTTCTGCATCCTCCTTCCCAGTCGGCTGCGCTCTCCTCGCATACTTCTTGCACACCCCTCGCTGTCCGTTTGCACTCCCCATACAGTCAGTCCCGCTGCACTCTAACTCCTTGCACCCTCCTGCCCGCCTCTGCCCCTTCACTGTGCCCGAATGGGTGCGGGAGGTGACGGGGAGCCCTAAGAGGGTACGACCCTGACTCCGCCAGCCGCTCGCCCCTCCCGTCGCGGGACGGCACCGGCCGCCGGTGGCACCTACCTACGAGCAGCCCTGCGAGCCACCAGCACCGGACCATGGTGCCCGCTGTGTGTCCCGGCCAGAGGCGCGATCGCCGCCGGTGCCCGCGGAGCTCAGCGGGGCGCGGCGCCCGGCGGTGCAGCCATGGGCCGCCTTCGGCGCTCGGTGCCCGCGGCGGCGGCACTCCGGCTTCAGCCCACAGGCGTCCTGCTCAGCCCGAGCCTTGCGAAGCGAAAACGGGGGGGGGCGAAAAGAAAAAAAGTATATACTTTAAAATAAAACACCACAGCCCACCCCGCCTTCGCCGCGGAGCGCGTCCCCCCGGCTGCTGATGGCTTTAATGGAGCTTGGCAGCCACAGGTTCCCGCTGCCAGAAGAGGTGGAGACTCCGCCGCCTGCGCCCCACATGCGGCCGCGCACCGCACACGCGGGGGAGGAGGAGGAGGAGAAGGAGGAGGAGGAGAAGGAGAAGGGAAAGGGCAGCCCCGGCCCGGCACCACAAACCGAGGCCGGCACCCGCCTCGGGACCGGCCCTTCCCCGTCAGGGACCGGCCCCACCTCACGCCGCCCGCGGCAGTGGGACTGCCCTGGCCCCCGAGGTCTTGGAGGCCACTGGGCGGCTCGGGCCAGGTCTGCGCTGTGGGACGCCATGAGGGGATCGGCCTTCCATCCCCACGCCATGAGGGGATCGGCCCTCCATCCCCACGCCATGAGGGGTCGGCCCTCCATCCCCACGCCATGAGGGGATCGTCCCCGCTCCATGAGGGGATCATCCCTCTGTCCTCAGGCCACGATGGGATTGTCCCCACATCCCCACAGCTTGGTCCTCCTGCCCACTGTGTCCCTGGCACCCTCAGGCCCTGCATTATCGCCAGGACTATCAAAAGAATGGGGTAAATCCCTTAAAAACCCTCTCAGTGCTCTACACAGTAAAAATACGGGACCATCTGGGGGCAAGTCAGAATGGCCACCTCAGGCGGTGCTCACCCATGCCAGCCCTTCCCTCTCCATTCCCCAAACCAGGCCTGTGGGACAGAGCAACGATTGACAGAGGACTCAGAATCAACTCTTGGCACGAAGCAAAGCACAAATCTGAACTTAAATGTGTCTGGCACAGAACAACACTTTTCTTTGTATCGGTGAGTATCAGTGAACCAGCTTGTTCACTCTCTTCGAGCACATAAAACAACACGTGTGCCGTAGTGTGAGGGCTCGGCTGCCTTTGGAAGCAGTGAGGGAAGAGGCTGAGCTGCCATGGCTCTGCCAGGCCAACAGTTACGGTGCTGGCACCAAAGGCTGAAGTTTAGTGCATTTTTCCAGACTGAAAAACTAGCTTCGGTTTTTGCAAATGAGGCAAAGAAATCAAAACACATGTATGCCCCCGGCAGAACCCCAGGACCCTGCACACTCACTTTTCCTGGTGAAACTGGCTGTTTCACCAAATTAAAGGAAACTTTAGGGGGGAAAAGGAAGCTCGTCTCCAAGTTCACAGCAGTGTTCCTGCTGATTGCAGTGGGGAGAAGTTGAGGCCTGATTCCATCGTCCCATATTTGCTAAGCAGGACCTTCAGCATGCTGGGGTGAGGTCTCATTGCAGTGGGTTTAATGACTTTGTCAAAAATAATGCATAACATCTTTAATGCGAAGTGGGACAAACTTATCTGTCATGGGTGCATAAGGAATTAAAGTTTAATGATACTTGCCAAGATAAAAAATAACAAAGTCCATTTGTAATGCAGGCACTCCTTTTTCTAGCTGATGTTTTTATCTCCTTTTGTTTCTCAAATTCCCCAAACCAGTCATTCTCGGTAAATGTCCAAACCACTGCAGTTTTATTATATTTACAAATACATAAATTATCAAATGCATAGGCAAAAAAAGTTGTCCTTTATAATGGTAATAGAGAGAAAGAAATAATTTTGCAAGAAGTTTTCTTTATGAAGCAGTGCTTACTCTTTTCAGGCATAGCCAAATTAAATAAGAAAAATAATGGAACAGGTAATCTTCTACCACTAACAAACTTTTATTTTGGCTACACACCTCTCATATGACACTCCCAGCCTCTAACACTAATCTCCTTCATTTCTTTCAGAGTATTTTAAAAGCATTTTTTTGAGGGAAGGAATAAAACCGAAGCAGAGCAGTTTTCACGCAGGTGTCTGAAAATTTTAATAATCATATGTAAACCATCGCAAGCTTTTATCACATATCAGACCCACAGGGCATAGCGATAGATTTCATTCATATGGCCTCTTTCATCCCTGCGGCTCCCAAGGGACCTTATCAAAGTAACCAAGCCATGTGCACTTTTTTGGGGGGGAGGAATTCCTCCCACCACCCTGGTGCTGCAGGGCTGCCCGAGCGCGGCGATGCAGCTGTTCGGCCACGCACCGCCCCGGGAGGATGAGAGGAGTGCCACAGCCTGTTAGAAATATCAGGAGGATTTAGACAGGCGATGGAGTCTTCCAACCTGGAAGTCTGCCAGGACATCAGGCTTACATTCTCAGCTCGTGTAGAAATTGCTGGGTAATCTTCGGCTCCTGCAGAGGACCAGCAATGTAAAAATGCCTATAATTTTTATTATCGAATAATTACAGGCTACCTGCTGGGCAAAGCACGTGGAGGGAGATAAATGAGTGCAAATAGCCTGTAATTCCAGCAGAACTATGTGGCCTGATTTATGCATTCAAAGAGAATAAAAGCTGTTCCTATTCTGATTCAGGGGCACTTTACTTGCAGTGCTGTAAATACTAACACAGCTGCAGGGTAACTGGGAACCAGACCAAGGTGTTTTTACATTAGCTATGCTTCACTTGCCTGGCACCTTGGGTAATATTCATTCCTGTGCAAAACAGGTACAGAATATTTGAACTCAGGATCATGCACTCTTGTTAGCTATACAGGGCATTGAGTTGTCCAGTTCCCAAAGGCCAAATATTTTCTCTTCCCCTTGCCAGAATGGCAAGGATAGGCAACCACACGTGAAGGCAGCAGGCCAGGAAACCAAAGATTGATCAGCCAACAGTTCTGAAAACACTGTTTTGTCTGAAAAAAGAGATCCTCTGAGTAGATACTCGGGTCCCCAAAAAGCCATATCCATAAGCCATAGCGTGCTGCTTCTGGAATCCTGTCTCTGAGAGGGAATACCAAGGGATGTACTGAGTGACCGGAAAGTGCTGAGTATGTGCATTTACAACTAATATATACCCTGCAGAACCACTTGCATTCTATTTCAGGGGTGTATTTATTGGGGGGGTGGGAATTAGTGTGCCCTAGCAGCTTTCTAAGATAGCCTTCAGGTTTAGGCACAAGACTACTACAAAATATTAGTGAAAGTACATTATTTAAAAAAATCTTTCTTGAAAAAACTCTGTTTTCATCCAGGTGATTTCAGCTGTTATGGATGGTCACCTGTAAAATGTTATTCTGCTTCAGAAGATTTTAAAGGCACAGCCAACATCCTTCTCAATGCCTGTGAATGACTTCTAATCTACAGCTTCTTTTGTCAGGTCTCCACCAAGAATAGATGGAATTGAATAATATATCTCTCTTTTGGGGCACTTGTGGAAGAAGAGCTAGATGTCCCTCATGGAACTTCATTGAGTCTCACTGGGAAACTCTGGAGGGAGCTATATACATTTAACACTCTTAGGCTCACCAACAGATGGACCATGATGCACAGTTGGAAGGTGGGGACTGAAAAAAAAGATATAAAAAAAGGTGAAAAAGATTCTTGAATTTCTCAGGGGAAAAAAAATAAGGTGGAAATGCTATTCCTTCACTCCTAAGTAAAAACAGTTAATATGTACAGAGGATTCTTCATCAGAAATGCAACGTGCAGAGTCTTTATTCATTCACTCCCAAAACATTTAGAGGAAGATAGCGGCATCTTCCCCACAGGGACACTGAGGCCACGGAGAATATGTCTTGCTCAAACATGTGAAAGTGCCTTCAGGGCCTGTCCCAGGACATTGCCCAGCTGGAATGGGCAGTAGTGAGTAGAAATGAGTACCCTGTTTCTCTCAGCTCAACACAGAGCAATACTTCCATGCTGTGTTATTGCCACACTCTTCACCATTGGTAAAGAAAACAACACTGTCCTCCTTGATCACCCATCATTTCTTACACCTGCCCGATCTCAAGCAGGGAATTTCCTTGCACTTTTCCGTGATTGGCAACAGCCTGTTTGGACTTGGCCATTTGAGGCTTGGTGGATAAAGACACGATTTTGGCTGTCTTTACCAGCCACCTGAGATGAGCAGTGAAGGAAGTATCACCTTCTTTATCACCTTCTTCTTTACTTTGCACTATTCAGTAAGAAATAGTGTTTAAAAAAATATTGCAGAGTCATGCGATGCATACCCGGTGCATTTTACAGAACAACAATAGGAAAATGTGAATAAACCTTCCAGAGCACCTGGCTCAGTGTATGTATTTATATACTAAAAAGCACTAGAGTATTATTTACATGCTTAGCTGGAGTTTGTCCTTTCTAGAGAAGTCTGGGCTGCTACCTGTTATACTTGGCTCACGATGATTTAAATAAGAATTTATAGACCCTAAACCATCTGCAAAATGTCCCAGCTCTTCAAGGCCAATGTAAATGCAGTGAGGGGGGGAAACCACGGAAAGAAAAGGTTAACAAGGTTTCTCCTTGCCTCCCCCTTGGCACATTTTATAATTAACTTTATAATGTCTGAGAGCAAAGGGTTGAAACAGATAGAGTTCCCACATCCTTGGAGATAATTGCAACAGTTTGTGTAGCACATGACAGCAGCAGCAGCTTTGTTTGGTGTCACTGCACTACACGTTGCTGAGGGTATGTGCACTGCAGGGCACTCTGGAGCCTGGCTTCACATCTCCACATGAAAGCAGCTTGCTGTGATTTATATCATCATGCTAATCAGGAATGCGCATTAATTCAAGGTCCCTTTTGGGGCCTTAGGAAGAAGGAAGGATCAAAAATGAGCCAGATTTCTATTTTGTGCAAGGTGTTTTCCGAAGTGTGAAGGAATTAAATGTGTCATTAGTGTTTGCAGACATGTTAAAAGGCAGCTAGAGGAGAGAGCTCGCTGCATGCTGCAGTGAGAGCCACGGGCAAGGAACCTTCTTCTGCCCCCTGACTCTATCAGCATTAAGGAAATTTAAAATTTAAATAAATCTTGAAATTCTAGCCCACGTTTTCTTATGAATGACAGATCCTTCCTGCCCTCAGTGCACCACATTTCTCTAAGCCTGAAAACTGACGCTTCCTTCTTAGCAGCAAAAAGTGGGAAAGATGTTTGTGGTCTGGTGGTTACACCATGGGGTTGGAAAGCAGAAGAAGTGGTGTTTCAAATGTGGGCCAAGATTCTTGTTCACCATGGACTTGATCTTGCCAGATACTGAGCACCCACTGATTATCCAAGGCCAGGCCCTCACACAATTCATGTGAGTCCAAGTTCTTGTTCCAAAGTAAAAACTGGGCCTGTGTTCAAAAAATTTGGTGCTGATTCTGTGGTTATGCTGCTTCCTTCACAACCCCAGCAGTCCAGCATTAATTTCCATTTTCCCTTCTAGTGGCATGAGGGCTGGGACAGTCATATTCCAACACTTGACACCTCCAAAGCCCTGATTCTTTATGAAAATCTCATTTTACTTCTCTCTAGCATTTACTTTTTTCAGATTAGTGGGAGGTCATGTTCTTTTATGCCTCTGCCCATACCCAGGAAAAGAGAAGAATAACAAATCTGGAAAGAAATTGCTTTTATTCTGATGAATTGCAAAATCACCACTAGCTCTGTCTTTGGCTAGAGGAGAATCTACTATAAATACAGACATAGTCTGTACTGAAACTGGTTTTTTAGGGCAGTATGTGGCTTAGAAACAACAAGGTAGCATAATCATGTATCTAGTCTGATTGTTGGGCAAGTAAGAAAACCTCCTCAAGGTTTTTTAATGCTCATCCATTAGGATTGTAAGAATTTAGGTGCTAGTGTATTATAAATACCTTAGACCTGTGATTTTATGTATGTTTTCCGTGGACCTTGTGGTGACTGAGCTAATTGTAAGATTCTGCAAAATACATAACCAAGAAAAGCAGGTCTATTGTCAGAGACTCCGCAGGGGTCCATGAATCCAAAAACACTGGAAACCACCACCAAGGTCAATGGATGGATTATTTAGATTGGATATGGCCCCTTTTTTCACATCCTTTTATGTAATGTGATTTCCAGGGTGAGATTTCAGCGTGCCAGTTGCACCACTGCAGGCAGAAAACCGCACAGACCTATCTGACTCCAGCAGCTCCAAGCATGGTCTCTGCCATTCTGCAAAGACAGAAAATAAGAGGGAACTTGGGCCATCAGTGAGGAAAGGTAAAATAACCATATCTTTGTTCAGTGACTATAGTAACCATAAGCAGCTGTTAAAACAGATTGGAGCGTGTTAAAAATCCAAGCCTTTCTGTGGTCCCTAGTCCGGGGCTGTTGTAATAAGGCTTGTTTTCTCCTCGTTAAAACAATCATTTACCCTTTACTTTGAGGAAGATAAATGTTCTTGAGGCACATAATGATATCAGCAGAGATAAATTACAAAGGCCACCAGCCAAACTCACGCTGCCGTGAGGAATTCACCATAAATTGCTGCAGCAGGCACACGGCTGCTCCTGCAGCAGGGTTAACATGCACCTGCTCACGCCTCAGACCAGCCCCTTGCATGGCATATTCCTGCAAGGCACGAGGAAAGCACTTAATCACTTATTAAATTCTTGCTCTACATAAAAAGTATTTAAGGATATGAACTTCAGTTCAAGCCTTGCGTGTGTAATACCCTTATATGCCCAAAATATTATTCCGCCATGTGCATTTTTTCTGGTTTATGTATGTGCATTTTCCCTGACCCTGTACAAACTTATCAAAAATGTTTCAAAGCTTTTTTTAAATATACAAGGAAGCTATGGAATGAGAGATGTCTTTTGAGTGCTTTCGATTATATAGCACACATTCATCTGAGGGTGCCCCATGGGTACCTTGGGGTTCAGCGTTCTTGCCAGGATGTCTCATTGCCCAAACCCTCCTTGCTGCCCCGTAACAACCACCAACTGTCCCAAACTGCTGACCTATTAACCAAACAAACTCTGCTAAATATTGCCATGTGTAAGTGTACTATTATTTTTCTAATTGCTAAAAACATGTCCTTCCTGCGTTCAATAGCCTCTAGAAGAGATTGTTAACAGCTGGGTATTTAGCACAATAGAGGCTTTAGACTTAAAGGAACATTGTCCAGGTTAGCCAGTGAATTTGGCCATCTGTATTTTTTTATAGATGATTCTTTTCATGTTATCCGTGTTACATTTGAAACTGTGAATCAATGGCTCTCATGAGGATTAAGTCAGCAGAGAGCAGAATTCATTATAAAAAGAAAAGACCTGAGAGAAGATGAATGTAACCTTGGATAGCTGATGATGGATTGGGACTGCTTTTTGACTGGATGTACAACCTTCTGCTGTGGGAATGAGGATTGAGGGGTGAGGGGGAACACGTGGAGAAAATATTTTCTGGTATTTTCTGATGTGGTTGTATGGGATAGCTTGGACCCAAAAAGTCCCAATCGCTCCCAGCTATTTATGCATCATGAATGAAGAGTGCTCCAAACTGTGCTTTGCCTGTGGTTTCGGTGGTGAGGGAGTCCATCTTACATATGGCTGCAATAATTTTGAAAACCTAATTTTATTTTCCACCACTAATTGCAAGAGGCTTTTTCCTCCTGCTTTTTGCTTGCTGTGGAGGACCAGTCATTTTTATTCTCGTTTCTAGACAGCTTCAATTCCTGCAGTTGTGAACTGGTTTGCTGTTACAGCATTTGTATTTTAGGCATGAAAAACAGATGTCTAGACCCATTAGTGTTGGGGAGAGAGATTTCTTTGGTATTTGAACTATAAATATGGCAAATTTCCCCTCATCTTACATTTTGTAAAGCTTTGTTTTTACAAAAGTATCTAATCTTAAATCAAACTGTGTCTGTTTGGTTATACCAGTCCTTTGTAGCTAATACAGTCTATCACGTCAGCAACAGTTTAGGTATTCCAAAAATAAGATGGCTATAAATCTATGCTCTGTACCCCTGTGTCTCAAAATCTTAGGGATAAAGCAGAGATACTCTATATTTACAGAAGCAAGATTTAAACCTTGGTATCTCAGTGAGTTGTATGTGTGCTACAGCAACAATGATACAGATGGGCTCGAGAGTCAGGCGTTCACAAAAAGAGGTGACTTCTGTGACTTTCAGGCCAGCCTCTCCCTCTTTCTGCATCACCACTGCAGCGTCACAGAGCACAGCTGCCCAATTTCAGGGCTGCTGAGGAGTCACAGCTCCGCCATGCCTGGAACCACCTCGTGATGCCCTGGCTGTGCTGTAGGACTGAGGGGAGACAGGGACCTGCACCCAGACCCCAAGTTACTGCCCAGCCTGAAAGCAGGGCTGACAGGGGACCTTTGATCCTCTGCAAACAGAAAGTGCAATTGATTCTCTCCACTTAGAAGCATGACTGGTGTTACATTTCCTGAGCTGGACAAGGGTGGTCCAGATGTCCATGACAGATTTTTGCATTAGCACTTTACATTTTTTGTTTTTCTAGCTGTTTGCTCTTCTTCCCTCGTTTAAAAAAAGCTCTTCATACACTGTTGTTGAAATCACAGCCCTAAAAAAGGACTTACATCAGCCTTTAGCCTTCAATAGTTTATTGGATCTCTGGTTGCTAGTGGGGAAAATAGACAAAATTAGGCAGACAGGAAAAACTGTGGGACAGTTATTTATGTGAATTTTAGGTCATTTTTTCTTTCAAACAAGTTAGTACAACCATATGGTGGAAAAAATATGCCAAGTTTTACCCAATCTACTCACAAGTCAAATAATTGGACATATAAGATGATTATTCAACTGCATATGCATTTTGAACAATCTGGAATATTATTTTTTATGGACCACATTCCAAATTATTCAGACATTCTGCAAAGAGTCAAAATGCCATAAAAATGTCATGATTCTGTCTCCATTTTTATGTGTCCACTCCATAATTACTGTGTACACTCAGAGGTCTGAGCCCTTCATGCAGGGAGCTGGACAAGGTCCCTACAAAGGACAAGCAGAGTAGTTGCACACCTCTGGGTTTCTGTAGAGATGGGCAGGTCTAAATCATGGATCCCCTCACTCTCCAGTGAGATAATCATAGTAATAAATAATATATTATACAGATCATTGTAAGTTGTCACAGGTTATCACATTTGAATTCCTTCTGTCCTTTAACATCTAAGGAAATAGAAAATACTGACTGTGCAAATATTAGCCCATCTTTCTGAGTGTGCCAAGTCACCAGGTTCAGTGAAAACCTGCTCTTCTGCTTCAGTGGGCTGTGGTCACCCCTGTGTGCCTGCAAGACACTTATTTCCCTGATAGTAAAAATAAACTTAGCCAGTTTCCGAGCCACTTCCAAGTTTGCTTCTGGAATATCAAATATAAGTTTTCATTCTCTTATTTCTTGATTAATGCATTGAGCATCAACTTTTCTCAGTCACTTCTAAACTTTAATCAAGGATAAATCACCCCCAATGGGCATTTTAATCTTGTTTCTATATTTTTAAAGGAAATTAAATATTAATTGCTGCTAGGTAAATTTATCTAAAACACTGATTTTCAATTCATCCCACAAACAGTAAGAAAATAAAGATAATTGTGTGGCATTTCCTGCTGAATAAAGGGAGCAAGGACTTTTCCCCCCAAATAATATTTTTAAAATAAAGTATTTTTAAAGATTACTGTTATTGTATATTTTTAAATGTCTGGTACTTTCAAATGCCCAGCTAAGCTGACTGCAGTAATTGTTAGGAAAATATTTCTCTCCCTGTCTCCAAGGTGACTGTGGAAGAACTATGACTTTGTTTAAGGAGAGATTAAAAAGTAACGAGAAATTCCCATTGCATATTCAATAGCAATCAGAAAATGCAAAGCCCAGCTGCTTTAGTGGGCTCGTGTGTGCCATCCCTGCTGCTGGGTGTGTGGAGCTGGAGTCCTCTGGAGGAAATCATCACTGCTTAGAGCCCAGCCTGTGTTCAACTTCCAAGTCAAGGCCGCTCATTTGGGGCTCTCACCACTTGTACTCGCCCTTTCATTATGTCTTGGGACTGCTCTTCAAATGTCCTGACTACACCATCCCAGGAAGTGGGGAGTTTCAAAAGATGTTACAGCCTGGCTACCCTGAAATCAAGACATCCCCAAACACACGCAAATTGGGACCCACACATCTGCATTTCCAACAGCATTACCCACAACCATCTAAATTTTAGGACTGAGCTCTTGTATTGCCAAAGATTTAAACCTAAAAAATGGCTTTGGACTAAAGTTTCTGTAAGATTTACCACTAAAATCATCTCTGTAAAAAGTAAGCAAAATCCTTATGGTTTAAATACTACTTTTTGATCTTTTTGACAAAAGCATTGGCATTATTCTATGAAGCAAAGAAGCTATGAAGGTCAGATTTTCTACATCATTGCAATCTTAAGAAGAAAACAAAATTGAAAAATATGTCTATTATATAATCTGCACATTAACAGGTGCAAAAACAGCAACATAATTTACCTTTTGACACAGAAATGTCTTCCTTGGAGCCAAGCAAATTCAGTCTGGTGTTTAATCTGAACAGTTGCCAATTTTCTGTCTGTAATGGGAATCCAGTGGAAACTCGGGAAGGAGAAAGAATTAAAGATAAATGCCACTTTTAGTGCAGGAGCTTTGTCTGGCAGAGCACAGACTCAGGGACTGGTCTCAGGTCAGCAGCACAGAGTGCTGGTTTGCTTTTGGGAGCCTCTGCCAGAGTCCCCGGGTGACTTCCTAGAGTGTAAAATTATCTTGTCAGATAAGACTTTAGCACAAACACAGGTCAGGCCCTCCAGACTCACTCACTCTCAGACACACATGCACAGACACCACCTTGGCCACGTTCTGGACTAGATATTTCAGGGATGCTCTGCTCCACTCCCTCATCTGGTCCATGACCAGAGCTGATGCTCGTCTCTCTGCCTCAGGAAATTCTTAGAGAATCCACCCACTCCGGCCCTGAAGGTTCCCTACTTTGAAGAAACATTGTATTCCTATGAAAAAAAATGCTGGGACTAAAAACTGCTCCCAGGAAATGTGCAGGGAGGGCTTGCAGGAGTGGAGGATGGATCAATAGACCCATTAAAAATCCAGAGGGGGTCAAAATTAATATTATTTTCTAAATTTCACAGATGTTACTTTATTAAAAGGAAACCCTGCGATGTTCAAAGGAGGCAGGGAGCTAAGCTACCAGTGTCACTGAATTTTAATGATAAATGTGTTCCTTAGGCTCTTTTAAAATCCTAGCTTTAATGTGTTGCTTCACGCAAGGCTAGAAAGCTTGATTGCAAGCAATAATTAAAAGTCTTCTAATCCCAAGAAAACTAGATTAAACCAGAGCTCCTCTTTATAGTGATTAAACTAAAGCTACTAAAATGGAAGCTTCTTCAGAGACATTACTTCCCATTTTTTATTCTTAATGCCTCAGTCTGAATCAAAAGCTGCTAAAAGGGGTAAATATAATGTTAAACAGGCTAACAACAAAGTTTTTAGTCTAATCAATCTCTCTGGTACTACAGCAAGTGCAATTATTTTAATGGAGTGCCAAGATAAGTAAGAAACTGAAAGTAATCTGAAAATTTCTCTAACTGCCGGTTAATAGTAGACTTTCCTTCATTTTCTCCTTTGAAAACATTCCAAAAGTGTTCAGAACTTGAGTGAAATATCTCCTTAAATATTGCCTAAGAATGACTTTTGTGTTGGCTGGTTAAAATGCAAAAAAAATCTCCAAAATCCAGCAAAAAAACCTTTCTAAAAATTATGGCAGTCTTGCCTTTTGCAGGGATGGTGAAAAAAAATAAAAATGTTACTTCTCCTTTGATTCTCCTTCTTGCATTGATAGGTATTTTATTCCGGTACTGGAGACTGAACAGACATTCAGCTTTCCACCTTCAGTATAAAAACAGGAAAAAATTAGGAAAATAAACAAAAACGCAGGAGGGAAAACTGATAAGAAAACATAGTTGCTCAGAGATAATAATAAAGCTGATACCAAAGATACATGGCCATAGCAAGGCCTCAGCAGTAACACAGCTGTGTTGGAAGGATCGACACAAATTATCCATAAATATTTTTAAAGCTTCTTGCATGAAGGGTAAGAGATGAGGCATATGTAAAGATGCATACAAAAGAGTTATGTCTCAGTTGGCAGCTGGTATCCCACTTTTGTTTTGAACTGGCTGCAGCTGGGGCAGGCTGTTCCTTGCTCTGCTGCTCAGGTATCACAGGATGCATCCTCTGGGGACAGGATGCTCCACCGAACGTGGCACTCGGGCGTCGTGTGACCGATGTGGTTTGATGGGCACATTGTACTTCAGCACTTCCGCACTCACCTGCCTCGGCAGGCATCGAGACCACACAGCCTGAGCTTGGAAATTCTCCCCAGCTGCCACCCGCATCTCCCAGCTCCTCACAGAGCCCAGCTTGGAGCCTGGTCCCGCAGGAGGTGCCCATCCTGGGCGGGGGACAGGCACCCAAGCTCAGGCAGTTTTGGCAGAGCCTCCCTGCACCGCACCCTGCAAAACATCTCATTTTTCTCTCCTCACCCCCAGTGCTCCCCTCCGGTTGTGGTTTGCTGCCTGCATACCCTCAGAGAGGCATTTGAGCAGGAGAGTCAGGGCAGAGAGGTTTTCCACTAGATTTAAATAGCTTGGAAATGCTCCATCCTGTTTGGAAAAAGACCTCGGGGCTCGTGCCATGTCGTGGGGGGTGCACAGCAAGGAATCCTCTCGCACCATTTGTGCTTCTAAATGACAGCCACGCTGCACTGCCGCCGAAAGATCCCGGTGCCAGCCTCTGCTGGAAAACCCCTCGGCAATTCCCAGGGGGATCACTGAAATCCATCAGCGACCAAGAGTTACTGAGCAAGAGGCATCGCTGCCAGAGCCGCTGTGCCGGGGCTGGCTCCGGGCAGGAAGCTCGCAGCCGTCCTCCCTTTCTTTCCCTGCCCTGCGTGCCCTTGGGACACGCCGTTATTGCAGCCCGGCCGTGTGTTTTGGAAGTCGTTCCTGCCATCAGCTCTCAGAAGAAGGCTCCCTCCTGAGCCGCTCGCTGTCATGCCTTAAATCATCATCTGCCATCATTCCAGGGTTGTCCCGACTTCTAAGATATATTGGCAGTGACAATAATGGCTCTCAGAGCAAAGCTTACACAACGTGCCCATTTATGTAGGGTTCTAATACACAGCACTGTAAAACGGGCCCATTTCTGTGGTTTCCTCCTAGTGAGCAACTGTGTTTCAGCAATCAGAGGAAAATGGGCCAGGGTAATTCTCCTCTATCCTGGTTGTTCTTACCTGTCATGTCACTCACAGATATTTCAACACACCAGCCCTAGGACAGCTGTAGCTGTATGAATAGTTCCCAGAGCTTCAGTTTCACAAAGCTTCTTCCTTTCTGTTTGTTTTATAGAGAGGAAGAATTTCTCTGTGGAGAGGAATTTCATTGCATTTCTTCGTGCTTTTCAGTAAATTGAGAGGCCAGGAAAAAAAATACAATACACCTGGTGTCAGGATATTCAGTGCAGCCTAAGTGGGAAAACAACTGAGGCCCGTGAGACAGAGGAGGGGAGCTTCAGCTCTGTGCTGTGTTACACGGAAAAACTGAAGCTGTACAACATCATCTGAAGAAGAAAAAGGTACAAAGACAGGAGCACCTAACTGTGGTACAAGAGGAATCCAGGCTTTGGTTTGGTGTTGGGAATAGCCAGGCTCAAATCTCCTGTTGCTTTAGTGTGTGTAGCTGCAATATAGACACCAGCAGCTATGCTCACGTGGGAGCAGACACTCAGATATTGTCCTAATTTACTTGCCCAATCTTTTTCTCAATGCTTTTCTTTCTTAAACCTATATGAAGTCTCAGTGAAGTCTCAGTTCAGGCACAACTCTTCTGCCTAAAGAGCACCTCATGCTGTGAAGAAACACAGCAATGCCTACTGCACAATATTCCAGACACTAACTTAGGATTTTTAGTCTTAACACAACAAACCTGTTTTTCCCTAAAGATAGTTTAGTCTATCAAATGGCCCTGCTTTTTGGAAACCTCCACTAACTTTTTAATAAGGATTCTGTTCCAATGTGTGCGTACAGAATAAAATGCACTTTTTGCTGCACTAGAAGAATTTGAATAATCAATCAATAGTTTAGAATAAAATTCAAATAACTCAATTTGAATTGAGTTGAAGTAGTCTTTCTTTTCCTGCAAAAGTATTTTCTGTAAAATCCTTTTGATCTCTTTTATCTGTTTATTGAAGTGTATTGATGCTTGATGCAAAGAGCTCAGGTTTATGGAGAGACAGGGTGTATCAGACAGCAGAACAGGGTCACTCTTCAAGATCTGGGCTTGGGAGAGTTTCCATGTCCGACACCCACTGAGCATTTACACAGCTCAGTATTCCACACCGTGGCAATATGAACATCAGTAGGTGATGCTGTGACCTGGACTGCTTTAATACAGAGTGTAAACAAGTAAAAACAGAATCTTTTCAATCTGCTGGTCCAAGCAGGAGGCTGATGCCCTGAAGGAGTGCAGAGACATTCCCGTGGGCTGTTGAAAATAGTGCAGAGGACTTGGATGCAGCTCTCTGGCTCTTTGCAAAGCCTCTCTTTTTATCTACCACTTACAGGGATGCAGTTTTCAAGAATAAGATTTTAAGCCTTCTCTGTAGAACCAATACCATTAAAGGGCACTGGGAATTCCTACCTCTGTCAAGTTCAGACCAGTCTTGATAACAAAGCTCTGCTCCTGCTTTGCATCCCTTACTGCCTATGCCTCCCTCCCTGCCTTTGCTGTCTTGTCCATAGACATATAAGGATCCCTGGCACAGGAATGGCCTCTATATGGCCCATATTTGTTTTTTTTTTTTTTCGTAAGATAAGAATTATGAACAGAGCAAATACTAATGTTGGTGCTGACCTGGCTGACCTTGGTCAGGTCTGTACCTGGTTTCCCAGCTGCACACTCAGACTCCCTGTCTGGTTCCATCTCTCTTACACACATATATCTTAAAGATTCAGGAAACTGGTGTGAACCTAATAAAACATTTTTACAGGCTCTTTAAATTGAAATTGAAAAGGAAGCCCTTCCAGTTACCATAAGTACCTACTTTTCCTTTCTGGCATACTTAAGTAGGTGAGAATTTGAGGCAGGTGCCCTCCAGTGTCTGCTACTATTATTTGCTGAATTTTGGCATGTAAAAAAAGAATTTTGCATTAGTGTGTAGTGTGTGTTTGTGTATACATCCATGGAAGCTGAAATAAAAATGCATTCCAATAATGAAATCTTAACCCAAATTGCTGCAGTACTCTCACATTATCCAATTATTTTAAAAAGCACTGTTTAATTTGGAAGGAGAAGGTTCCAGTTATAGAATGAGTTATGTGGATTTGATTACAGAGCAAAATTCTTGTTAAATTGGTATTACATAATGTGTGAGTGAGAGTTCTTTGGGTTTAATAACCTGGTCTTCCTGCATTTTTCAGTTTTCCTGTTTATTGAGAAAAGTGATCTCTTTGCTTCATGGACATGAGAACAGTGTCAGAGATTTAGGAACTGGAAATAAAAAGGAGAGGACAATCAAGTGAAATGACAGGGAAGCTGCTGTCCTAAATAAACCACCACCAAGAAAAATGCAAATGCACTCCCCTTGCTCTGTTTTAAAGAATGCACTTTGTTCCTAGAAACTTTTCATTCCTGTATCAGTTAGTCTACTGAGAAAAACGCTTCACAATTAAGAATATAGCTTTTGTGGCAAGATTATTTGGGACAAGATTGTCTCTGTTAAAACAGGCTGGCTTGTTCCCTGCTGCTGCTGGCCTGCGTGATGGAGCCAGAAAAGGACAGCACTTCACTGCCAGTCCCCTGTCCTCAGCTGTGCCAACACCATCAGGATCAGCATGGGCTGTACATTTGTAATTTTCTTTTCATGCACAAGCATGAAAGGCTCTGACTTCCAATCTGCCCCCTGGTATATCTGAAGTTTGGAAAAATTCAACTCAACATCTGAGCTTTAGGGTCGTTCTCTCCAGCTTGGGGTGGTTTGTTCCCATGTGTCAGATGTGAAGTCCCAGTGGCACATGCTGGTGCATGCAGAGATTTGGGGGGCACAGGGAGAGCCTGCACACAGGATGGGCCACAGGCAGGGTGAACCACAAACTCCCACTGCTGGGAAGAATCAAATCCTCTTTTTCAAGTGCCGCCCTGGCCGGTCTGTGTGATGGAGACTGGGGAAGACAGTGCAGTGCAGCTTGTGTCAGCTATCACAGGAGGGTGATAAATGTGCTGTCAGAGTCCTACAGCTCTATCTGTTTGCTGTCTGGTGGTTGCATGATTCAGGATCAGTTTATGAGTTTCTTCTGGAGCCAGATGGTTGCAAGGCAACAAAACGAATGCCAGCCACATATAAATGTCAAATGTTCAAACCATTACATGTCAACATACCCAGGGTGTGCAGCCAGCACTGCTGCAGAGCACAGAGCCACAGACAGGCAGCGGGGCTTGTTTAGCCAAAGAAATACAGAATTGGGGAAAACTCTGATTCTAAAAGAGATACTTGGTGAAAATAAATCAACTCCTTATAACAAAAATATGACCAGGTCTGTGCGTCATGAGATAGCCTGCAATATATGTCATGAAAGCGAGTCCTGTCAAATTTAATTACTTTTTTCTTGCAGCTTTAAACAGAGCTGGCTTCAGAATGAAGGCAGCTCCTTATTAAAAACGAAGTATAAAAGATGAGATTACTAACCACGAGGAATTTACCAACAGAGACAGTATCTAATCCTGTGCAATATCCTGTGCAATCGTGAAATATCTGGGATATCTTCAGCATTCCAGAGAATTATATTTGGGCATTAATTATTCTTCTTAATTACCGTAGTCAGACAGAACCTAACTGCAAGGCCTTCTCAGGTTGGCGAGCACACTTCAGTGGGTTCCATTAGCACATAAGATGTTCTACTTTAATCCAGAACAAAGTATTCTGCCCAGTAGTTTTGCCAGTTTATGCCAAATCCCAGGGACTTGAGTGGGGCCAGATTTTGTACCTTGGCTGCTTCTACATATTCTGGCAGAGATGAATGCATTTTTATAATGAACTAGTCAAAATCTTTCCAAACAAATTCAGTAATAAAAAGATTTCCCCGCTGTCAGAAATGAGGTATTTAGCTGATTCGTGATGAGTACAACCTTTACTAATAAGGCCTGCCTATATTTCCTTTTGAGCTGCACTTCATTCATTTGCTGGAAATCCAGGAAACATTTGAATCGAGTTAGGACCAAACAGCGCAGAGGCTGCAATGTGGTTATCATCATGTCAGGCACAAGGAAAAGACTCGGGCAGAATCCACTCCCTCCAGAATGTTCCCATCAATATTATGGGTGTGAGAAGGAGCCTGCAGCCATCTGGCCTTCATTAGCTCTGTTTCAAGCTTGCTATACATAAGGAGTCTGAGAGACAGCCTGTTACAGTCAAAGGACTGCATCCAATGCCCAGTCCCTGAGTGAGGGATCTCAGGAACTACCTGCTAATGAATAGAACATGGCATTTTGCACCAAGGATGATGTTGAAGTGGTAAGTTTAAAAATGTGGTTTATTATTGTCTTCCTTTATAAAATTAAACAGGATGCACCATCCATTTCAGAGCTTTTATAACCATTCATTTAGCTCTGCATTATTTAGCAAGAACGAGTCTTTTGGTAAAATCTGCATCATTCTAAAACTGATTTTTCACGGGCTGTTGCAAAATTGTTTGTCCTCCCAATACATCAAATTTTATTGCTATCAGTTGCAGCTGCACTACAGAGTAATATGATTATATTCCATAAAAGAGTCAGCAGCAAATCACTGTGGGTGCTTCTGTGAATCTTTTGGGGTAAAGTGGTGTCTCGTACCTGTGTGTTCAACAGTCCAGACAGTGAATTAGTGCCTTCACGTGGATGCTGGACTCCTCCATCCTGAAAATTTGGACCAGGATGGATCAAAATCCATATAAGGCTTGACCTTAAAAGACCTCTGCATTCTAAATTCCTACTGACTCCAGTGGGCAGCTGAGTGTGGGAGGCTGGCAAGACAGAGTGGGGGTTTTGCTGCAAGAACCATTAAGGGACATCCCACTGTACACCCCAAGAAGTCTTTCAAGGCCGTAATTAGAGCTGGGCACCGTCTGGGTCAGTGGTTACAGGGGCTGCAGAGACTTATATGGAGTCCTCAAAGGACAGGCAGTCACTCCATCACAGTTGTTCCCTGGGTTTGTTTTCTGCAGTGGTTTGCACACAATGTGGGGAAATGTCTCCCAAATCCGTCAGCACATTCTGCAAAACCCCACTCCAGCCCCAGCCAAGATGGTCGTGGGGCTGTAATTACCAGTGTGGTCCTGGCTCCTCCCTGGACAAAGCAGGACCTTGCAAAGTCCTGGGTCAAAAATGACATTTTTCTCATCATATTGAAAACTAAAGTTCTTCCTAAAAAACCCTAACAAACCGCCTATTCTAAGACTGATGTGCAACATAAATCAGAAGTAATCCAACTGAGACTGTTAAAATAAAGCTGCTTTTTCTTACAAAACTGAAACATTTAGATGTGACAAGAATGAAATGGTAAAGGCAGAACTGGTGCTTTTGATGATTTTAAATGAGATTTCACTTTAATCAGTGAGATTCTGCAAAGTGTTTCTGACTTGTTTTCCCTGGCTATTCTCAGAGCTTTGCTCTATTAATAATTATTAGCCATATTTTCACACCTGGAGGACTAAGTTGCTCTGTACTGTAAGTGAGCTACTGTAACTTTGTATTTCCTATCATGGTTAGCACAGGAATGGGAATAGCCAAGCTTTAGTCTTCCACGTGGTTTGGGTTTGTCATCTTCAGCTTCAGAGTCTTGGCTGTGAAGTGGGAGCCAATGTGTGCCATTTTACTCATCCACAAGTGAAATTTCTTTTGAGATGCTCAGGTGAAAAGTCAAGAAATTAGGATGACTTTGGCACATTTGCCCTGGTACAAGAGGTTTATCTGCAAAAGGTCCACTTGGCTGTGCATCCTGCTGGTGTGGCATTGACATTTGAGTGCATTGAGTTGTCTTTACCGTGGTTCTCCAGCTGTTCCTGAGCAGCAGGGTCAGAGCCAGCATGAAAACACAGCATCTGCTACAGACAGAACTGTTGGGACACTGAAAGCAAAAAGAACCTCCTGTGCTGTCCTGAGGGGAAGCTGTTTTCTGGTAGTTGTCCTTCTGTTTCTTCTTCCTCAAAGGACAAGCTGATGAAAGCAGACAAAGTCACAAAAAACAGTGATTTCCAAGGAATATTCTCGCAGAGAATTTTCATACTCAAAAATGAAGAAGTGCAACTCAAGATCTTTCAGCTCTCAAGAGGTGGGACTCTGTTGAGAGGAGAATTTTTCTCCTTAAGATAATTCTACTAACTGAAAATTTCTCCACTGAAAACCAATGCCAACAGGATCCCTTCCAAACCTCCCACATCCTGGGTCAGCACCTCCTTTTTCTTGGCTTGAGGAGCCCCCGGAGTGAAGGCACAGTGGTGGCAAGACCAGGCTGTGCTGGGGAGATGGAGCTCCTCCTCATCTCCTCCTCTCATCCCAAAAAGTCAGAGCGGAGGCACAGGCAAAGAGGCTGCTCTGGGGCACAAGGAGATGCTCTGTCACTCTGCTGTCTCTCCTGTCTTGCTGCCTTCCACTTGATACACCCTCACGTTGTCCTTATGCTCAGCAAAAGGCTTTTCAGGTTGCCTGTACAGGTAATTTTACCTCCTCACTTCTCTTCCCACACCAAACCAGCAGCCTGACAGCAGCAGCTCATCAGGTGCAGCGGTGCGTGCAAACAGCACCGCCTGAACTGGGTCACAACACCTCCGCTCCCTGCAGGGCACATCTTTTGATGCCCCAGACAGATACCTGAGACAAGACAGCACTTATACACTTCATTATCTGTCAGGTAGAGATGGAAAAGGGGTGATAAGGAAAAGAGGTGGGGTGGGAAGCACTCTGTTGACATTGTTAGGGAAGAAGTGAGTGTGGAGGCTCCTGGGTGGCCTTGGGGAAGCCTTGGTGGCAGGTCCAGGCTCTCTGAGAGGGGCAAGGCTGTGTCTTCTCAGCCCAGCAGCACAAACAGAAGTGACCTGGAGCACTGCTGAGCATAAGCCATCATACAGCCAGGGCAAAAGGTTTACTCTGTTTACCAAAGTGAGTGAAGTCATTTAATGCAGAGACCCAACCCAGTTCAGTCTGCCAGGAAAAAGGAGAAAAGAGCTGGGGTTGGGATGGGGACTGTTGCCCTGGCCTGCAGGCTCTGGGAATGGTGTGTGCTCCTTGCTGTGATGGTGCAGAAGGCTTGTCCATCAGTTTTGTCTGCTTAGGCCTTAGCCACTGTCCTTACTGAAGGAGAGGGAATCAAACTTTTCATCATGGGACCAGGTCAACCTAGGGAGGAGCCTGGGAAGTGCTGCTTTACCCCATTCTCCTGACGTGTGGAAGTTGCCCATCAGCACTCCAGGTTTGATGGAGTCAGTATTGCAAGGCAGACACTGCCATGAGTCACGGGCTGCCTGAAGCGGTGCCAGCCCAGCACCGTACCCGGGTGTCTCCAGCACAGGTTCCCATGGGAGAAACCCCTGGACACGATCCCTGAGCAGGGTCTTGCTTAGCAGACGCTCGCTGACAGTAATTGTATTCCCCAGAGGGGACTGGGCTGACTCACGCTCAGAATTTTCGTACAACATTTGGGATGGGCAGTGTTTCTGCTCTGAGTCACACCGAGCCGTTCCTTACGACTGGGAGGATGCTAACCCGGGGTCCCAGCCGAGAGCTGCAGTGCAGAGGATTTCATGCAGTTGTCACAGGGCCTTTCTGGAGGTCACATTGTTCTCAGGAGTATCAAAGTCCCTTCCCTGCCACAGCCATTCCTACAGCATGCTCCAGGGGCTCAGCTTTGCACAGGAAACGCTCAAAGCAGTCACTTAGCAATTGCAAGTAAATATGTAATTGGAGCTCAGCACTCAAAAGTGTCAGGAGCCAACATCACCACCCTCTCAAGTCATGCCTGCATTTAAAGATCCCAGGGAGGCCCTTGCTGTCCCTATTGTAGTCCTAGATGAAGAATGAGCCTCTACTCCTCTCTCTGAAGACAGCAGCTGCTCTACGGATGCTCGGCTGCTCCAGAGGACCCCAGCAGGCTGCCTCAAACTCTGGCCAAGAATAACATCAGAGCACAATGCAGTGAGTTTGTTTTTCACAAGGTTCTCCCAGCTTCCATGGGCTGGGCGCATGACTCAAAATTAATGGAATGCAATAATTAATTTCACTTGTCAGGCCAGCATTACCCTATCTGCTGTGCTGAAAGTGCTGTTGCATCACACTGGATCCTGGGATAGGTTAGAATCCTGGAGGAAATTGTACATGGAGAAGTCATGAGCAGGCCTAACCTGGGACTGGATGCAGCATATCTAAGAGGGACTTTTACGCCTGATAGTTTCCTTTTAATTAAATGCAAGCCTGCCTAAGAAAATAGAACTCGAGGTCAGGGTTTTTGGATGGAAAACCAAATGACCGGGGCACATCGTGTTTCACAGAGGGAAGCAGTGTGAGGATTTTTAGCTGTTTTCCATGGTGTTTCCAATAAATCCTTCAAGTGCAAATACCCAAAGAATAAAAGCAAATAGTGTCCCTTCTTCCACAACGCCTTATCTGAACCACTGCTGTTGTGCAGGGAACCCTTAGAGCTGCGGGGAGTGTGACTTGGTGCATAAAGGGGCGATGCAAAGCATGGGGTCAATCCCCTGCACTTCCATTTCCTTCCCCTCTCTCTTGCAGACCTGAGTCAGTTCTCCATGGAGAGAACCTGGGCTCCGATGTGAGCTGGACAGCTGAGCTCATGAAAAACCAAAGACTTAATTTAATACCCTTGTCTCAGTGACTGTGCTGCAGGTTTCTCAGCCAGGTGAAGAGGAGCACCTGTAACAAACAGTGTGGAGAGCCACTGCCTCCAAGGAAATATCACTTTCCTCTGTGTAGCAGCAGGACTGGAAGGATTGGAGTTGCATGAGCCACTATTGCAATTACTAGTGTTGCTGGATGGATGTTTTCCTTCATGCTGTGCAAAGCTGTATTCTTTGGGAAAAAGAAAACAACTCAAACCTCCTCAGAAACCACTTAAGACACGAGATGTAGAGAAAGATTAATGAGAGGAATGGATAGAGTGCAGTTTCTCAGACTGAGGACATGGCTTGGTTCAGCTGCTCTAAAGCACAGCCTCAGAGGTGTCCTGGAGGGCTCTGGGAACCCACTGTGCACAGGGTGGGCTCTCAGCATGTCTGCAGTTTCTCTCTCCACAGCACATGCACACACTGCCAGAGAGCAGGTGAGGCACTGGCTTGTGTCACTTGCACACTTTCCTCCCACCTTCAGGACAGATTTAGTCTTTTTTCTTTTGGCCAAGACCATCCTTCATTCCTAGGAAAGAAAATTATATTCCAGACCCACTGGGTTTTCCCTTCCTTTATTGCTGAATATTGTTTGCTCCAGGAGTGAAGAATCATGAAACCCAGACTCAGAAAAGTTATTTTCTTTGAAGGAAACAATCTTACACGAGTGAGTTCTCTGCATGAATAGTGGTTTGCACCCCACATATGTTGCTGTCTGAGTCAAGCCAGGCAAACTGGAGAGAAGGAGACCAGGGTGATCTCTGGTGTCCTGGGAGTCATGGGCAGCACCCCTTATTGCAAAGATCCTAGTTTGTATTTGATCATTTTTTAATGATTTCTTTTTTTCAATAAAAGATTTATACTTGGGAGGACCTGTTCCAAATCACCTCAGCAAAGAGCAATTCCATTATGAGAGACTGATCCCTCTATTCTCAGTCACTCTGGGAAAAATACATTCTTTGGTAGATTTGGTCCAACACAAATGGAAGTTACTAAACTGATCATATAAAGTTGCGTGATCGCTAAGTTTCTGCTTGGCTTTATGAATTTCCTGTTATTTAACCACCTATGCCTTAGTGTGGCATGCAATTCCTTCCAGGGAAATGCTCCGATCCACTTCATTAAAA
Organism: Platysteira castanea; assembly: GCA_013397175.1. Taxonomy (NCBI): domain Eukaryota; kingdom Metazoa; phylum Chordata; class Aves; order Passeriformes; genus Platysteira; species Platysteira castanea. The sequence goes on along the minus strand of VYXC01004915.1, from coordinate 373,747 downwards.
TTTCTGCATACCTAGGGAATTCAGCTTCTTTCAGATAATTTATCACGCAAATGTGGATATTTTTTTATCCTCCTTTTAAATTTTGTGCTAATTTTGACCCTGATTTAAGATTATTAACATTGAGATTTGCCCTCTATGGACCTTAAAATTCCAGGCTCATGAAAACTGTTTGATCTCTAGGAACTGATTTCAGTCCTTGAAAGGCTAGCACACGCCATGGGGTCATATTTATTTTATGAGATGATTTTTTCCTAGTGAGATCAGTTGATGGAGCAGCCAGTGTTGCAAAATGTGGAATAAATTTCCAATACTATACCACAATACCCAGAAAAGATCTCACCTGCAATTTAGCAGTCAGTAATAGGTGCATTTTAATAGCTTGCATTTTATGTACCTCTGGTTTCATAACTTCCCTTCCCTTCTATATCTCATATATATATTTATTTATATGTATTAGATAGNCTTACACAGATTTGTTCAACTCAACAAAAAGAGAATGAGGAATTCAAAAATAATTTTGAGTACATGGAGGCAGGGAATCTACCAAAGCCCAGGCTGCACTTGAGTAAAGATTATGCTGCCCCAACCAAAAAATGAGAGACTGACATCACCCTTGGATGTGCAAAGCAGAGCACAGCCTGACAGACACATGAAATATCTGTTCTCAGTGTTTGTAAGATTTCAGCTGGAATACTGAGCCTGTGGAACTGAAAATCCCACTTCAATAAATATGGCATCTGGAAGTGACATAGAGGAGAGCAAGAAGAGGCAGGGGTCTCCAAAAAACTGCAAGAATTAGAGGTTGTTAGCTAAAAAAAAAAAATATATATATATATATATATATAAAAATGGTTTCCTGCTTTTTTACTGAACACTGGGGAATTAAAAGTCAACTCTGCTTCCTTGAGCTGCTGAAAGATTGCTTTCAGGTGCTGTAGGAGTTCTTCCCAAGGTTTACTATAAATCAAGACAGCATCCACACAGGCCACTGCATACCCCAAATGTTTGTATAGCAGCAGGCTGGTTACTTGAAAGATACTAAGGAGCAACCCACACAAACCACAGCTTTATGCTGAAAAAAATCCAGTAAACACTGAAAATTTTGTTGTGGTCTTAGAAGGTTCTGCTCCAAGGTGTTGCCAATATCTGTTACAGAAATCCAGAAAGCTGTTTATGCCCTTGGCCCTCACATCAGCTGGTACCCAAGGCTGGAATTGTTATTTAGCCTTAGTGCTGCAGCACTAAATGATCCAGTGCCAACCCTCACCATGGCCACCACACTGAGACCTTCTGAAATGTTGTTTTCTGCCACCAGCACTCTCCTGATTCCAGCTGAGTTATCCAGTCTCTGAACACACCAGAATTTCAGGAAAAGGGCATGACAATATAAGGGCTGGTGTTAGATACGGGCTGCAGGAGAACTGTTCAGAAGTGCACTGGATGCAAATCCCACTGGAAACAGTCAGTGTGTTCACCAGCAGCACCAGTAACCCTTTTCCCCACTCCACCCCGGCAGGAGACCCCGGCTCCCACCTGGGCAGGAAAGCTCTCTGCATCCTGGATGCAGGCAGAGCCAAACACTGCTCTTGTTCACACATTTCTCACTAACCTGACGTTCCAAACCTGGTATTTTTTCCTGCAATGAAGTTTGAAAAATGCCAGGATGCTCCGAGCAAGTGATTCATGTGCGTGTTGAGGGGTTGGGGAGGGAATGGGGGAGTGTGGATGTTCACACTGTCTAATTTTAGATGTCTAATTCAATTAAGGTCTGGCTTGGTTACATAGTCAAAAAGACTTGCCTTCCAACAGGGGTTACTCGGAACTCCTAAATTAGGAGGCTGCTGCTGGCCATGAGCTGGGCAGCAGCGTGAGCCTGGAGTCAGACAGGGTTTGTACATCCTGGACACATTACTTTGTTCAGCTCTCCCCTCGGTGGCATATTGAAATACACCCTTCTTATTTTGTCTCAGAAAAGGCTTTATTGGCTTAACCTCATGCCCCATTTTAACCTCTCCTTCCCATTTGTTATTTGTGAAGACTCAGCCCTGATTAAAACCAGCCACATCTTTTATACTGTGTGATGGCTGTTGCTTCCTCTCCATGGATTTCTTCCACAGGATTCAGAGTTTCCTCAGCCCAGCACGTAGGAAGCCAGCACACAGAGCAGGCCAGAGAACGAGAGCTCCTTTGTAGCTTTACTTTACTTTTCCTTCTGTTCGATTTCCAGGAGAGGGATTTTATGTTGCCTGATATTAAAAAAATTACTCAGGGTGCCCGACAGCCCTGTGAGGCACTTCTTAACCCTTAGAGGTCTTGCACCACTGTCAGAGTTTAGCAAAGGTTTCTTTGCCCTTCACTTTTCCTCACCTTCCTTATCTAACGTAAAGTGATCATGGATTAACTGATACTCATTTTCTCTATTATTCAAATCAGAAAAGGTACATTCTCGGTACATTCATCACATTCTGAGCTCTGTGATGCCAGAGATTAAAATGACCAAACCCAAAGTGTATTTCTGGCCCCTCAGCTCTTTACCAGTAACTATAAAATCCCCCACACTCTTGTGGAGCTGAGATTAGGCTGGAGATGTCCCAGACACCGGTTCAGTGCTGTCCTCACAGCCAGCAGACAATGGGAATTCACCGTGACCCTGGAACAGGAACCAAATTAAACCCTGTTGACCAACTCTTTATTTTCAACTGGCTCTACATTCTTAAACCAGCATGTGCAGGGGTCTCTGCTTGTCAGATAAAGAAATAAACATCTGCCTCTTGACTCCACTGTTCATTCCACTGAAAAAGTCCTCTCCGGCCGTGGCAATCTTCCATGAGTCTGAAGAGGTAGGAATTGTACACTGGGCATAGTTTCCTGATGCTTTGAGCAATTCCTTTTAAAATTATGCATAGGAAACCCAGGCTGTAACCCTAAGTCATGCCAAAACAATCTCCCCCTTCTAGATTTATAAAGTTTGCCCAGCTTTCTACCACTGCCACCCAGGTGGTACTTCACCTTACTACAGAAAAACACCTATAATTTTATTTCTTTGAAAAACATGTGAAACTTTTGGCTCAAAGGCTGGGTGGGAAAAAAGTACATTTCTTAGTGGTTTATTGCCCTTAGGAAAACATACTTCAGTTATGAAGTATTCCCCCCTGAAAACTTACTTGACATTTTGTCGAGAAAATAGTAACATTTCTACAAAGTTAGCCAAACTACTTAATATCAGAGCTGTAAAGCAAAGACCTATGGAAATGTCAGAGTGTGGATGAGACTGGTGACCTGGCTTTATTCCACTGTTTTGAGCCTGCACTTCTGAGGGACCATCCTGGGGAGCTTTGCCCACAGTAGCAGGAGTTGCTCCTGTAGGAGAAGCCAGAGGTGTTTCCCTGCAGCAGCACCATTGCTGCCTTGCCGAGGGGCTCTTTCATGCTCTGCATGAGGCTGGAGGGTGAGAGCTGGAGGCAAGAGAGGTTTGGGCATCATGGTGAAGCTCCTGGGGGCTGGACCAGGTCTCTGGAGGCCCAGGTGGGCTCTGAGTCCTTTTCAGATCAGGCAGATCTGAGCACAGAACAGCTTTTCTCTGCATCCTGGGAGCCTCAAACCACTCCCAGTCCTCTGTCCTTCCCCATGCTGGGCTCCCAGACATGTGCCATAAGGAGCTCAGGGTGGGTACAGTGACACTTCTATCAGAGCTCACTGGCAGAGGAATAAGCCTAGCTCAGCTCAGATGAGTTAATTAATTAATATCTGTCTGTCTGTCACCCATCTCTTCAGCTGGAGTGAAATTCTGGCTCTGCCGAAGTCAGTGGATGTTTTGCTATTCACACATATGGGAGCACAGTTTCACTCTTTGTCTCTCTGCTTTTCAGTCTGACACACCAGAAGGTGAAACCCTGTCTCAGCTGCCATCACCCCAGACACCTCTCAGGTGTCCTGACATACATTCATGGCTGTGGTTCTGCTCACCCAAACTCTGCAGTTGCTCCCACCTTTCAGGAGCAAGAGAGTTAAATGCTGTGTCTGAACAAATCTGAACTGCAAGAAAGTTCAGGCCCATGCTGGGATGTGAACTTTCTGTCTCGAGCCCATTCTTAGCTTTGCTGTAAACAATTTCAGAATGTGATTAGATTTTAAGGGAAACTTGTAATAGAGCTGTAATAAGATATGATGTAATAGGTAATAATAATAATATATAGCAGCTGTTAAGGAGAGCTTTTTCTGTGTTTATCCCAGAAGGATACAAGGAGTCAGCTGCAACTTCATATTTTGAAAGAGGGAATATTAAACACTAGGACTGTGATGCAATGATGTTATTGTAAACGCTAACAGGAAAGCCCAACGTGTGAGGGTTAAGACCAGCAGAAGATGCACGCAAACAGCTGTCCTGACACAAATTCCCTCAAGTTTGGTTCATTTTCTTTAATTTAGCTCAGAGTTAATACACTGGACTTCCACATATTGCTTTCTGGGCTGCTGCGAACAGTGGGATTTATGCTCTTGCTTCCCACCATGGCCCTACTGAACGCTCAGAGTGCACCTAGAGAGCTTAATGCGAGGTGTTTCTCCAAACACCCGACTGCAGCAGTGTCACTCAGCTTCCAGCAACACCCTATCCTCAGTTCATGCCTCTGGAGAAAAGAAATATAAAATCAACAGAAGTTCGGGCTGGAACGTCAAGTTCAAAATGGAATTTCCTGGTGTTTTTCACAGCATGGCATTACTTAAGTGTTAACTAATATTGCTCCGTGTGTTTAATCTCCATGTGTTGAAGGAAAAAGATCTTTCATGGAAAGACTAGAACAGATAAACCTATATTTAGCCTTCTATAAACACCTCACAGGGTCACGTTTCTGAAATGCAGAGGCCAAGGATTGCATGGACGAAGTGTATGAACACAGGCACGGTTATATTTGACTCAAAAAATGGGCATTTCTGTGTATGATGGACAGAACCCATTATAAATTAGGCAATGTATTAAAATAAAACTTTTAATTGTTGACTGTAACAAGAAATGATCCAATAGGGGAGAAAAGGAAACACATTTTTTGGGTCGTTAACCTGTCAGAATGTTTCCAGGGTGAAATTACTGTGCAGAAACATCAAACAGGCAGAGGGGCTGATTCTGCTCTTCTTCTCCACCTGCCCTTGGCAGACAGCAGTGCCAAAAACTTGCCCTGGGCTCTGCCAACTCACTTCTGACATCAGCTTTGCTCTCCACATAACTCACTTGGCTTGTGCAGCCCAGGACAGAGCTCTGGGTCCTGTCCTTCCTGCTGGGAAGGGGCAGTCGGGACTTCTTGGTAAGATGAGGACCCCAGTTCAGCATCTGCAGACACAGTGAAATGGAGAGGTTTTTTCCTTCCAAACTTAAGGACATGCCGGGATATTTGTGGTGTCAGTGTTAGGGAGGAGAAACAGAACTGAGTGTCCCATTACACCGGCTTTCAGCTGTATTTGGGAACAACCATTACGTGAGAGGCACTGCCTACTGCCTGTTCTAAGTAATCCAGGCCTGATCCAAAGCCCCAAACCATCCGCCCTGCCAACAAAAGCATGTTAAATAACTTACCAGAAAGTGCATTAAAACCGTCTCCTGTCCTTGGTGTTATTTTGGTATTTTGCTGCCTGTGCAATGTTACCACATTGTGCTTGCTGCTCAACAGTGTTTTTAGCCTAATAAAGCTAGGGGAAAAGTCATCCTTTCACCTAAATTGCAGAAACTCATTCATTTTCAATATTTAAAGCTGTCCTGAAATCAGACTGGGATTTGAGTTTTCTGTAGATTTGTCTCTGAAGTTGAGGGAAATTTCCGATAAGATCTGCTGTATTTTTTTACTGTCTTTTAAGAACTGAAGGCCTTTGTGTCCAGTTGCATTTCCAACTTCAGGGAGAAAAACCAGGTATTGGTAATTGTGCTGATGAATCCGGAAGAATCTGAGTGTGATTAACTTCAAACAAAGAAGTTAGGTTGTTCTAATGATGAGATCTTTATCTGAGTTGAATGCATTTAAATGTGTATTTTACAGTCCACTGGTCAAGTCATAAAAGTACAGTTAAATCTTAAAGGAAAGACTGAAGGTTAATAGGTCAGAAATCAGCTGCAGAATTTTACAGGTCAGGGAACAGCAGGTTTTATTCTTTTCAAGGTGCCCTGCAAGACAAGGTGGACGGAGGTCAGAGAGTTTCACACTCTTCACACTCAGCGGGGATGGCTCTTGGGCAGTCACCCAGGAAACGGGGGAAGATCACATCCCAAAATCTGGGTTGTCATACTGAAGAGAACAATGATGCCAGCGGCAGCTGCCTGGTGTCCTTTCCTGGGACTCAGCTCCTGGTTGGTGCTGGCGCGATGGGCACTTCATCCTTAGAAATCCCTGCCAAATGCCAGTTCGGTCACAGAGAAAAGGCCACAGCACTGCCTCAGCTCACTCCTGATGAAGATCTAACCAAGCACATTTCCCACCTGCAGCAGAGCAGCTACGTTTTCCCTTTTGAAACAGGGAATGTTGTTCTCCTGTGATTGTTGTATTTATTTTACGAGTTGTACTAGGAATGCTGTGTGGCACTCTCTTGGCCCCTCTCGCCTGTGATTTACAGTAGTTATAAACATTCCAAAGTATACATGTAAGTTAAATGATACATTAATATTATAAAGTTACAATTCTGGTATAAATGTGTCATCAGTTTGAAAATTCAGTTTTTCCTTTGCCCGGCTTTGTGATTAGGCTGACCGGAATCAGCTCAGTGCAAAAGCACCACAGACATGAATTCAGTGTGCCTGCGTGTCCCCAAAGTAAAATGGTGTGAAAACAAGAAGGGAAAGGTATTCTGCCAAGCTGAAACAGTTCTGAATATTTGACTGCTTACATACACTTTCATCATATTCTTCAATAAACAGAACGAGAGGGGAAAAGGTAATTGAACCTCATGCCCGTGACAGGAAGACAAATGAGACTCCCTGCAATGCTCTCCGAGGTCCAGCTCTTCCCGTGGGTTCGTGCCATTGAAGTCACTCCTGCAGTGCCAGAAACCGCAGAGCTGGACTCGCAGTTCGGGAGGGCACGGCTGCCCCAGCGGCCCTTCCAGAGCCGGCCACACGCTGCTGCAGCTGCTGCCAGGCGGATCCCAGCCAAGTCCGCAAGCCAGGGCCTGGCCGGAGTGGAAATGCCCCTGGGACACGTGCGGGGACACGATCTCTCCTTCTCCTGTGGCTGTCAGGGCATCTCAGCCTCGCCGCAGCTGTGGCACCGCTGGGCTGTCCCCCACTTGTCACCTGGGGAAGGGAAGCATTTACATCGGCTGGGAGGAGTGACCCGGCCTAGCATTTTCACAGGAGGATTTTCACCAAATTCAGAGACAGCTGTGTCTCCTGCATTTGCAGATTAACTGCAGCAGCGGCCGTGAAACACAGCGGAATCAGATGATTCATTCAAGATCACGCAGGAAACCAACATCACTGGGAGGAATAAAATGCAGCACCTGAGACCTCTACAGCTAAACTCTAACACTAACATACGGAAACAACATACAGCTGGCAGGTATTCTGTAAAATATCACCTGGATATACAAAAAAGGCTAAGAATAATCACTTACATAATCAATGTAATAGAATAAATTAAGATGAAAGAGGCTAGCAAAGGAAAAGGAAATCTGTGGCATTAGGAATTCACAGGATCAGTCTCCAAGTTGTCTGGAGACTGGTTTTTTGGAAAGAGATGAAGTGACTGCATTTGTTATGTCCATCCAGCTATGTACCACCAGCCTGAAAAACCCTTAAGAATGCTCATTTTCAGATCAAATACATTAATGAACTATTTAATAAAAGGAGATGAGCTAATTCTTTACATTCATATCACAACCCTGATCCCGGTGATTAGTTCAGTTGATTCATGGGCAGGCTGGAATGTCCCTAAGTCTCTTAAAATGTTACCTGCATTGTCTTAAAAGTCAGTTCCTCATCAGTCATTCAACAAGAAATGTCTTTTTCTTTGTAAAAATCTATGAGAGAACAGCTTGGCATTCAGAAGTTCAGCTCTTGGAAAACATTTCTGCCTTCTATAAATTACCGATGAGGGGAGCCGGGTGAACTATCAGATCAAACAAGCCTACCACAGAGCAGCTTCAGCTTTCATTGTTGCAATATGGAAGTATTTTATGATGCCTCATAAGTCATGTGTGAGTCTCTGATAATGGTCACGTCAGCCCCCACATTTCACACTGTGTTTAAAAATACAGCTTGTTTATCCACCCCACGGGCTGCAGCCTGCCATCAGATTTACATTTGAAAACACTCAGCACCAGCTCACAGCCTCAGACTGCCTTATGAAAAGCACCCTGACATGAAACAAAGCTGTCACCCTCTCTTTGTAATTAACGTTTTAGAATTTCACTCTTTTTTTATCTCTGGGTTTGGAGACAAACCGAGTCAAATCCACACTCAGTGCCCTTTCAGGAAATGCATTTAAGGTATTTTGCTCATCCCTTTCTCCCTGCATCCCTGCACCCTGTGGGTGAGCAGGGTAGGTGGGTGGCCAGATGGAGCAGAACCACAGCGTGTCTGTGCTAAGGCTTCCCATGTCCTCTTTGTTTTATTGTGTTTTGGTGCATTTAGCATTTCACTTACAGTCCAAATCTTGCAGACAATCGTGAGAGAAACTCTGCTCTCAGCCATAAAAAACAGCCTCATAACCCATACAATTACACTGAAAATCCTCAATATGTAACTGAGATGAACCTTTGGGTCGTAATGAACCTCAAGCATGCATTTAAACATACAAACAGATAAAAATAAAACAACATGATGAGCTCTAAGCCAATTTCACAATTATGCTGCCTGAGTCACAAAATTAAATTGCTTGGAGTTGGCAGTAACATACGAACTTTTATTTGGGCCTATGCTCTCTTCCATTACTATATTAGCTCCTTAAATAGCAAAATGAAGTATGACTTAGCATTCAGCAGTAAATCCTCTCCCTTTTTTGTGCTCTGTGCTGCAGTAACATGGTTTAAGTGAAAACACTTTCTGACGGTGACAATAAGCACAAGATATTGCCTGACTGCACAAGTGAGTCGGTGTTTCAGTTAACTATTTCTTTCTCCATGCAGAGCATTAAATGTCAAGCAGAGGCATTAAAGGAGCCTGTTGATGATTTTAAATATTCAGGTGGTGTTTTCCTGCCGTGTTTGTACAGCGCTGGGCAGCTGACAAGGAGTCCTGCGGAGCATAACGGCTGCACTGTATCACCCCAGGGCCGAGAGAGAGCCAGGCTCTGCCATAGGAGGGACAGGGGCTTCCAGCAGGCCAGCACTTCTTGCTCCGAGTGTGGAGATTGGTGCATTTATCACTAATCCATGTGTATTCTGGATGTGGGACCTCCCCGCCATGTCCCTGGCTGGCCCATTCCCCCAGCGCCCCCGTCCACACCGTGTCCATTCCCCCTCCAATGCCGCCTTTATCTGCCGGCTTGCCGGGGCTCGCTGCCCACCACACAGCGTCTCTTTAATCTCTGTAAACCCAGCTCCCGGCCAGAACAAACTCTGCCTGCCAGAACACATTTGGGAGGGATGGCAGGGATGAGAGGCTGCCTGGCAGAGCAATGGGCAAAGGGGCCTCACGGGTTAATTTCTGCTTGGACACCTCCTTTTGTCAAGCAGAGCAGGTGATAGAGAATTATTAAAACCCCTTGGAGGTTTTTCCATGGATCCCTGCACTGCTCCAACCTGTATTCTCAGGCTTAAAATCACACAGAAACCACCTCGATGTGACCTGAATGTCAGGCCTGAAATGTCTTTTTGTGCAGAGTTCCCAGCCAAGGGTTGGGTTTGGGTGTTATTTCAGGCAGGAGGGCAGGTTGCTCTCCAAAAGCTCTGCCTGGATGCAGGGAAAAACAGGCTTTCATGAAAAGCTTCTTCTGAAAAAACCCTGTATATTGTATTTGGAAGCAAATAGGGGGTTATCCACACAAGCCAAATGTTATGTTTTCCAATTGTCCAATAAAATAGATTTACATAGAAGCAAGGAAGAAATAAGGCATTTTATAAGACTGTTCCTAACCTCCATGAACTAAGACGTCTTGATTTAAAACTGCTCTGTGCCCAGCGAGAGGAAATAGTTTAGACTATATGTGAGAAGAGAATAATGGCTCCATCAGGTAGTCTGTCAGCTCATGTAAATAGGGCCAGGCTGGTGTGTAGGAAACCAGGGAGAATGATCTCCTCTCCCAGGAAAGGGCATCAGTGAGACATTTAATAAAACTGGAACAGATGGATTATTCCATGGGACTTGTACAGCAAATCCACTGGGTACCTTTGAAAACTACAGGAAACACAACAGGAAAAATAGAGACTGTATTTACAGGGGAAAAGTTGAGTCCCAAATCATTTACAAATGCAGTCTAAAGTCTTTCAGAAGTACAAGCTGAATCCATATTCCTTAAATCCTATCGCCTTCTCTATGGGAACTTCTCTTCATTCAGTAGAAGCAGCACAAAATGTACCATTTGACAGTAATGCTGCTCCCTGTGCAAAACCTTGCTGAATTTATATTTCAGGATCTCTCCTTCCTGCTTTATTTCAGGCAAAACTTCACGTTGCCAAAAGACTTCAATGCAGAACAAAGTTTTATGAACCTAAAGACCAAGGTCGATTGAAAATCAGGAATCATTCATGGAAAATTAGCAAATGTGACACATGCAGAGTGAAATCTGCATTAAGAACTGCCTCCAACTGGCAAGGCCCTAACCTGTGGGACAGTTTTATTGGATCTCCCAGGATTACAGCATAATTTTCTTTGACAACTCGTTCATGATCCAAACTGAGCAGAAACCCTTTCTGGGGGCAGCTCTGAGGCTGCCTGCTGTGTCAGGATCTGCAAAACAGAACAAAGCAGAACAAGCAGGAGGGATTTTTTTGCTTTGTAGTGCATGAGGAAGAACCAGGTGTGAAACGGTGAGAGCACCGTGGCTCTGCTTCAGGCTCTGCAGCTCTTCTGTCCAGACACACATGGGACTCCTGTCAACATCAGCTGGAGCTGCACATGCCAGGCAGGAGGAGCAGACGTTGACACAGGACCAGGCCCAGATGTTTCCAGACTCGGTCATGCCTCAGGTACATCCGAGGCACCACGTCAAGGCTGAGCTCTTCCCACACCTCTGCCATCTCTCCAGCACTCCGCACCTCGTTTGACTGTTTAACCAAAATCCTGGCCAAAATAGATCATCAGAGCTGGCTTAGGGCCAGTGAAAAAGCCTGGGAGAATTCATTCACACTATGGAAAACGTTGGGGCTCTTGGGCATTGCCTTTTTGATCCCCTTCCCACAGTTGCTGAGTGGAGAAGTTGGTGGAGAGCACCAACCCCACAGTTTAACAAAATCTCTGTGGATTTTGGTGGGGGTTGGAACCATCTCCCAGTGACTGAACATCCCCAGGGTGCTTCATCCCCACTGTGGGTGCCAATGGGGCCACACACATTTTGGGTTAGTGGGTGGGAGTGGTCACCAGGTAAATTAGAGGTATTTTCTGGAAGGAAAGCCCGGAGAGGCTTGTTGCAGTGCTGTGGCAGCAGGAGTGTGGAAGGGAGGGTCTGGGGCAGTTCATGGTGCACAAGGCAGAGCCTGGAGAGGATGCTGAGGCTCATGAAACATGGGATGAGGATGGGATGTGACCTGGAACGTCGGCAGCGATGCGTGGAAGGTGTGGCATGGGAAGCTGCTGCAGCCTGCACGCCCCGCTGAGATCGGCATATGGATTCAATGTCAGGAGATGAAAGGCCACACGTCTGGGGACGACCAATAAAAATGCAAAATACACTTTGGATGGAAACGTTCATGAGGAAACCAAAGGGGAAACAGTCCTGCTGGCAGCAGGAGATGCAAAGCAGTCAGCCAGGGGGATGGTGAGGGCTGGGGTTCCAAAGCAAAGGAGAGAACTGCTCCCCTCATCTGGCCACATCAGGAGTTCCGTAATCAATGTGATGCAGTTTGCTTTAAAAATTACATGGGGAAAGATATTCCAAACGAAAAAAACTGGTGTTTGCAGTGGCTGCAGTCTCAGCAAGGACCATCTCCTGCCTTTCTTCCCTCACATAAGCAGCTAATGGGTCATGGAAGGGAAGTGCCAAAAGTAATCTTTCAATCTCTTGTTTTGTTAATATGAAAAATGTATTGCATTTTTCTAAAAGGAAAAAAAAGGGACAAAGAAAAATTACTTTGTCTGGAACCAAAAAGTAAAAACTCCAAAGCCTTCCTTGTAAAGTGAGCTAGGAGTGACTTGGATAAACACATCTATTGACTTTAAAATGTAATACTTTTCTTCAGAAGGAATGAAGGACATGGAGGGGGTGTGTATATCAGAAAGCTATTTACATGGCCTTAACCTGGATTCACCTTTCTGTTTCTCTACGGTATTTATTTTCTTTGCATAATGTTCTCCTTCACGTTAGCCCTTCTGCCATAATTGCATAAAAGGGTTTGCAAGAATTCACATTTTATTGAGTGCAGTTCTGCTTTAGCCTTTATGCAGCTTTTGTTTCCATCAGACTCTTTCCAACTTTCTGCATTATTTCTCATTCTCTCTCATTTAATCTTCTCTTCTTGATGACTCCTCTGCCCTTCTTTAATGTTTTTTCCTTTAGTTTTCAATAGATAAAACCACTAGGACCTATCAGCAAAGTAATGTTGGCTTTTGCTCAGTATGAGCCAAAACTTGTACTCCAGAAGACTTTTGTGTCTTTTTTGTACTAAGACACTAAATTTGTGTCTTTTCTGTTTGTAAAACTTTGGTCATACAGCTTCTCGCCTATGAACAAAGATCCACTTTAAAGAACCACATGGTGTTAATGTTCATACATTTGATTTATTGATACACCCATTGGAGGAGGCTTTGCTGTTACCAGGAGGCTGCCAATACTCAGTAATAACTGCAGGGCTGTTCCTCTCCCTCCAGCCTCAGCATGTGGGGGGATTATTACTCCTTTACAGTGTTTTCCTTCACTTCCCCAGTGTAAGGAGATGTGTGGGGTGTGAGAAATGGCCTCATCACTCTGCTGAATAACTTGCTGAAATACATGATGGAGAGGAGCTCAAAGTGTATGGGCTTAGTTTTTAACCCCAAGGATGGCTGCAAAGAGACTTGAGCACAGCTCTGCAATCCAGGGGAGGCTTGGGAAGGATTGTAAGGACACAGGCAGGCTCAGAACCAGTGCTTTTAAACCCACATGAGCCACAGAGCTGAGGAGCTCTGTGCGTGACGTCTACATTGGGAAAACAAAGTCCTCCTGCATCCAGCCACAGCAAAAGGGAGTGCGGTCAGAACTGATCCAAGGATGGTTTTTTCCCATGTGAAACCTGATTAAAAGTACCAGAGGAAGCCTTTGTGGTTGAGAATTAAGCTTGTTCAGCAACCATATAGGATAATAAACTTGTCCAGAGCTATAATGGTTACTGTTAAACCCTAGAAGTATTTTTAAACCTAATGCTTCTGAGCTGAAACCAACTTTCACTCGTTACAGATTAAGAAGTGTCTAAAGCAGGCAAACCTCCCACACCAGCATCGTAGGCATTTCATACCATCACAGGCTGGAGACTGCTCAGGGACCAGGATAGGTTTTATCAGTAATGAGCATCTTGAAACGAAGATGCTTACATGAGTGCTAAACTCCTTTAAAGAGCTTGGCCCAGCCCAGAGAGAAAAAGGAAGGGTTCTCCAAGGTACGGTTGTTTCTTCGGGCTGTGTTGGGCAGCTGCCAGCTTTATTCACAAAACTGCTGTTTTCCTCCTTCCATAATTGCAGTGGGCACAGAGCCACCTCACAGAAAAGAACTGGCACATCTTTAAGCTCCTTCCTCCCGCCTCAGCAGAGTTCTTAGGATGAGCTGGCAGGTGCAGCCACTGTCTTCCCACAAAAAACCACGTGTGACCTCTCTTTGCTCCTTCAAGCTCAGTGTCCACTCTCAGAGTCGAATTTTCCAGTGCTATGAATGTCAGCATCTGATTGTTCAGGTGCTTTTTCACATCAAAAGCTTTCAGTTTTGCTCCTCCAGCATGTGAAAATTGATTATTTATCCTTCCACTGCTGAGGCTGATCCTGCCTTGTGTCAGGAGCACCATCAAACCAGCAGCAGTTCTATCCAAGTCACCAGCAAGTTTTCAGTGAATTGGGGTTTGTGTTGCTGGAAAATGGCAGTTAATTAGAACAAAAGTTTTCTGTGCAAATGTATTTGTTCTGCTAAATTTAACTCCAGACAGGGTGTGAAACTGCTGAGCGAGGAGGCAGAGCAGGAGCGTACCCCGTTCTGTCTCTCCTGCCCTCATCATCCAGGAGAGTATTTGGTGTCCAGGCCCCTCACCTGCACTGTGGAAAGTTATTTCAAGTCTTTTTTTGGAATGGTGCAAAATCTTTCGCCTGGTCCCTCAGTGAATGGGTGAGGGAGCAGAGAAATCACTGGTTTCTGCACTGAGAGATGGATGCTATAACCTGGTGCCTCAGGCATCCGTCCAGAATAAAACAATTCCCTTATTTTTTCTGTAAAAAAATCCCCAACACGAGAAGCTTTCAATTTCATTCCTTTGCAAAACAAAGCAGATGATGACACCTGCCCATTTCACAAGGGATAACTATTGATGTGTCAGTTATCCCTGGCATTTGAGTGGTGTGGTGACCCTTTGGTGACCCACGTTTGTACCCATCAGCTTCTCCAGTCCCCTGACACCAGCACTCCCTCTCCATCAGTCCTGGCACATCTGAAACTCCCAAGGTCATTTGCAAGGACAAACCAAAAGTCTGCTTTTAATAAACTGTTTCTCATGGTTAATTAATAACAGTTCAGGTAACTGGGAGACCTGGGTGAGGAGTGAGGATTAGCCCTACATGTGTTATCCTGACTTCCCTGAGCTTTTGCTCCTTCAAAGCCAACTGTGCACCACAGAGGAAAAAGCACAACAGTGAATTGCAAAATCACATTCTTTCCCCTAAAACACGAAGGGACTTGTTTGCTGCAGCATGTTGGGTTTGGGAGTGATGGAGTGTAAGCAGGTTAGGGAAATAAACCTGTGTGCCCGTGGTTATCAGCTGTCTTTGTCCCTGTATTACTGTACCTGGTACCAGAGAGCTGCTACCTGCCTGTGAGCTGCCAGCAAAGAGCTTTTGAGAGGCCAAAGTCTTTGCTCCCCACTTGCCCAGGCAATGTGGCTCGTTTGGACGTGTGGAAGAAAGTTTGACACCTTTTTGTTTCCTGAGAAGTGGATGTGGGAGCAAGGGGAGAGGAGAGGTGAGGCAGGAAATCTGGCTCCCTTTAAAGGTGCTTTGATAATCTCCTGCACAAAAAGCAAAAGCCCTCAGGTTTCTCACATTGTAACGTGGAACATGGGCTGCTTGAGAGCTACAGTTATAGCTCAGTTACCAGGAGTGAAATGCTTTACTTGCCTCTGGGGACACGTGAAAGGAGAGCTGCCCCCAGTGCACTGCTAGAAGCCATGCCAGCAGTTCAGATCATTTTTTTCTGAAATTTTATGATCTGATGCTTGGATTACATTTGTTTAGCTGTAGAGGTGTGAGGTCTGAAATATTTGTCAGAGGAAAGAATAGCCCCAGCTCCAGACATGTGCGTTTGGAGTTCAGCTGCAACCAGGACACTGTGGAAATCCTTGAGGAGGGATGAAGTCACAGGATGTCTTGTCTGAGACTCAAAGTGTAGGAGAGGAGAGACACATCTGGTGGCAGAGAGTGGGAGAAGTGGCTGTTCAGTCAGCTGGGGTCAATCCAGAACCAGGGAAAGCCACCTAAGGCTCACCTGGACATCTCCCACTGTGTAGTGGACACGTTCCACCCCAGCCAGACACCCTGAGGAGCAGGAGGGGCTGGACATGAACCATCACTGCCTCAGCCACCTGCACTGCTATGAAAAGAAAGATCTTCCCTTCCAAATATAATTTCATTAAGCTATTTTATTCCCACAACTTTTCCCTCAAATTTAAGGCTTCAGACATTTATTCTGTTGTTCCAAAGGATCAGTTTAATAACAGAGCATCGCTTCCTCCCTAAACCTGCACAGACAGGATCTGAACCTCCCAGCTGCCCAGACTGGAAGGTGGCTATGGCCATGCAGGAGGGGCATGGAGCAGGCAAGCATGTGACATTTCCAAGGCCACGAGTAGAGCCACCCTCTCCCCCAGCCCAGGCAGGCACTGGCAGCACAGAGGGGCAGAGAAGCTGACATGACAGCTTGGACAAGTCTGTGGGAATCTGCTCTCAAAGTCCAAATTAAGGGTTAAATGGCAAGGCACTGACCCCAGGACCCCCATCCTATACTCCTCTTTGCATCCCAGAGCCTCCTATTCCAAAGCAATCTTCTTTTCTCACTTATCCCTCCCTGACTGCTTTTTTTCTTCCTCATTTCCTCACTCCAAAATCCCTCTTTCCCCCATCATCAGCCTTCCCAGCACAGGTCCTTCTGCCAGCCTGTGATACCCTGACCCTCCATCATGTCCCCTTTCATCCACTGACATCCAACTTCTGCCCACTGTGACAAACCAAATCCACACCTACACACACACACGTGCACTTCAGGGTTTGGGGGCACCTGGGTACGAGCTGCACCTATCAGAAACCCAGTGGAAAAGATCTTGGGGGCAGAAAAAGAAGACAAATGTAAGGAAAAAAGTGACATATGGTAGCCCTAATAAAGAGTGATAAAGTCCTCTGCTAGGGCTGGAATGACTCCCACTTAATTAACAGAGCTTTGGACCAGACTCCAAAGCAGCTCACTCTCCAAAGCTGAGATAAGTCCCTGGCTCCTATTTCCAGCTCTTGTGCTCAGACTGCTCGACAGGGCCCATCCTCCTGCTTTTATTTATATTAGGGAGTCACTCATTCGTAATTCATCTGGGACTGAAGCTCACTTCCCGTGTCAGGATACAGATCGTTTATAAAGTGATAAGGGACTATATTAACATTATAACCCTGTGTTTGGAGATGCTCACATTCTCTCTCGAGATGTTTATCACCAATAAACACAGCAGAAAATCTGACTTCATTGACCTTTACTTCACAGATAATTCTCTTTCACACTGTACATAAAATGTGACATTTATTTAATGTAGTGCTGTGCTGGGTCCAGTGTAGTTTAGCACTGCAGGCAACAGAAGCTGTAGGTGCTCACAATGTTTGAAAATACATGAACCTAATTAGGGGTTTTAATTGTCACATGTGCCATTAGTATATTTTTACTTGATCATCAGGAATTTCCCCTACCACCCCAAACCCCAAATTCATTTGTTTTCATTTGAAGAACAACAAAACATATAATTAGCAAGCACATGACAAGACTTCATGATGGATTAACAGCATTTCACAGCTGAAAAGAGAGCTGTAGATAAAAGGCCGATGTTAACAGATATGCACTCAGTGAACTCAAAATTTCCATCCCATCTCTAATTGTGCTGACATCGTTTTTGCACACTGCATTTATGGAAAGCAGTAAGGAGCATTCATCTTTTATCTTTGAAATGTATTTAAATGCCTTGTCCTCTTCATGACCTGTGAAAAACAGTGCCTTTATATACTAGGCAGGTAAATATCAAAACAGATTTTCTTGTAAGATTGAAAGAACTAGTACAGGTGCCAGCAACAAAGACTGGGCAAGGATAGAAAGTGCCATGGGGACACCTTTTGGTTCGTATTTTTAGAAGTCTCATTTGCAGGTGGCAAGTTTGACTCTTATCAGTTGACAGTGAAGGGTGGAGAGAAAATTCAAATGGCATCAGGTGCTTTTACACTGAACAGCACTGGTGGGTCCGTGGCTCAGTGGTCAGTGGCTCAGTGGTCAGTGGCTCAGTGGTCAGTGGCTCAGTGGTCAGTGGCTCAGTGGTCAGTGGCTCAGTGGGTCAGCCCTGTGCACAGCAACACTGGAGAGCTTCTCCTGGGCTGGGATAACAGAACAAGGCACAGGGGGGTGATTCCATCACAGCCCTGATGCTCGTGACCTGTTACCTTGGAAATAACAGATCGAGATGTGGGGTGCCCCGCTCTGCAAGCTTGAAGGAATGTGACTTCCAGTAAGTGGTCAGCACTCACCTCTAAAAATAGAGGCACTGAAAATCACTGATGACTTTTGATAGTCTTGGCCAAAATCAACTATTTTGAGCCCATCTGTTCCCTCTGAGCTGAGTGCTCTCAGGAAGAATGTATATTTTGGGGGGAGGGGAGGAGGCAGACATTCTTGTCACAGAGTGAAAGTTGAAACACTTTCATATCAAGAGTGCTAAAAAATGACAGAATCACTTAATTTCTTTAAATGGATTTGAGAATGTTGCCAAGTTTTGTGAGCAATTAAATTTAATGCAGGATAAGATGGCAGGGATGAAGGATAATTATATGCTCTCAAAAGCTTGGTCTTTTTGTAAATGAAATGGCCTTAGGGAGTTTTCCAGAAAAGTTTGGGCTCAGCCTTTTAGTTCCAGCAAAGCCAATTGCCAATCGTGGCTCAGCGCTGGGCATATGTGACATGATTTTTAATGAATTCCCTCTCAGATTCCCATTCAGCTGCCCAGCAAACTTGACAATAGTTTGTTTTGTCTTTGGCAGTTTTGTGCAATCAAACCTTGCCTGATGTGTTCACCTCCCCACATCCTGGCACTCTTAGCAAGCAGAGAATTCAATATACTGGACACTGGGAAATTTATCTGACAGGTAAACACCGGAAAATTTTGAGGTGATGGTGTAACAAATGCACCAATGGGAGCCCTAATTACCGGTCTTGCTAATGAGCCCAGACCTGTGAGGGGTTTGACAGCTCCTAAGAGGTGCTCAGTGCCACCATTCCCTTTGCTAAAAGTCAAGAGAATTGATTAGCTCTGAAGAGACAGGAGCTGATCTGCTGGGCACATCAGGGAGAGAGTGTCCAGACAGCACCTCGTGGCAGTCTGAGAAAGGAATCTTTAAGAAGATTAGAGGCTCTGCCACAGGGCTTTATCCGTCAGAATTTGAGCACTGACTCATTTTCTTTTGAAGTGATTTGTGAGTGTTAGATGAAATTATTAATTTATCACTCTTCGGACAATGTTAGATGATCTATTCATGAAAACTTTTTCACTTTTTAGAAATACTGTAAACCCATTACTACTGATTCTCCGAGATTAGTTTTTTAAGAAACTGGGGGAGGTGATGCAATATTCTTTGTGTGATGCTCGTTACTGTTCTGATTGGAAAGTCTCACTTAGCCAGACACGTAACAGAGACAAGACAACATGATTTAGACAGTTCATTCAATATATCTGATAGTCAATCTGAACAAGCTCCCAGCAATGGAAACTTTAGGAGGGTATGGATTATGTTAAAGGTCATGAATGATTAAAACATCATAAGAATGAGGGATTAGCCATTAAAAATGAGTAAATCCCTTGGATCACTCATCTGATGTTTGCTATCCACTCTTGCAGGTTGCAGTCTGACAGGTTACAAAACACAACCTTAGGCCAGAAACCAACTGGTTGATTCTAAGGGGAGGAAAGAATATTTATGAGCAACTTGTCTGAACATGTGAAAATGGTTTTTTCCATTTTTAAAAATATTTTATCTTTTTTCCATTTACATATTTTATTTAATAAATCTATTTTGTGTTATTTTGGCAACACTGTCTCCATGTAAAACATATTTGATTTGCAACTAGCTACAAAAATATTTCCCAAGCACATTCCAACTAGCTGCAAGGATGATAATCTTACAGACATTTTTCTTTTTATGGGTTAATTATATTTATTTTTAGTTGAATTGCTGGGCTTATCCTTGGGAGCCTGTTGGATCCTGAAGATGCTTGCATTTGCTGTTGGGAATATGGCACAAACAGCAGCACTGAACTGGGTAACATTTATCAAGGCTCTAATAGCTTTGTTGTTGGCAAAGAGCTGGGAATGCCATTTTCCCAACCCCACCTACAGATTTCAGGACCTAACAAGCTCTGGAAAAAATTTTGCATTTCAGTTTTGTGAAAATGATTTTATCTATTGCTGGAAACCCCTCCAGCACTTTAGAATAAAAGGACGGGGGAAAAAGAGATAAATATGGTTTTATCTGATACGTGCATTTGTTTCTCCAAACATGGTTGAGCATAAATCATCCTGACTGCTCCGTGGCATTGCCCAACACTGTATCTGTGCTCCTACAGTGCCACAGAGCTGGTGTGGCCGTGCCACCCCACCCACAGCCAGGACAGAACCAGCTTGGACAAGCCAGGTCTGGCCATGGCAGCGTGTCCACGTGAGCCTGGCTGCTCCAGGGAGATGCTCTGGTGGCTCAGTCCAGCTGGAAGATCCTTCTCTTCAAGGACATGGATGGGGCCAATGGATCCTGATCAGTGCAGCTGGAAGAGTCTCCTGTGATGGCTGTGCTGGATGGGACCTTTGTGGCACCATAATGTGGGTGACAGAAAACAGCTCATGGGAATCTCATCCTTCCATGATTAAAGGCACCGCATTCTTTTCCGTAGGAAACACTTAACTTCAGATTGTGTAATTGCAATTTCCTCTCTAGTTTTCCGCTCTCTTTGATCATTTCCTATCCTTCTTTTTTGAGAGGAGATTCTGAACATTGTTGGGCAGCTTTTGTTTCAGATATTTACATTCAGTAACTGATACCCAGTGTGGAGTCTGCTAATGGCTCATTCAGGAAGGAATATCCTGAGTGTGAGCTACAGCGAGGCTTATATTAACCTTATGTGTTCACAGCTAAAATTGATTTGCTGTTTTCAAGATTTTGATGAATAGTGGCACATTCGAGAAAACAAAAAATTAATAAAGTTTGAGTAAAGATTTCCTGGTTAAATATTTTTCACAGGAACTAACCCTAAAATCAAAGCTGGCTCCAGGGGTATGCTTGACATGCCAGTAACATGTTGCAGGTGAGGTTTCCTGTTTGCCCATTTTTTGATTATGGCGCTTTAAAAACCTAGTAATAGCAACAACTTGATGTTTTAATACATCATAGGTGTCCCATCCTTGAGCCTACCCCTGCAGTCTCTGTGGCTTGAGAGCTCCAGAGCCAGACGTGGTTCTCATTCCTGTGCCTCGAGTACAGCAATGTGTGTGAATCAAAAATGTTTCTACTCATTGCCTGGAGGGGTCCTGTGCATTTATACTGGCCTAAGTCACACCAGAATCCTGTTCCCTAAACCTTGAAAACAAATACTTTGGCTTCAGGAAAGAAAATGGATCCACAACAAATGGTGTAGCATTGCTTAATGGTTTCCTGACAAATCCCTGTCTCTGCTTTGGAGCTGTGAAAACAGACGTGGAGACTGCTCTCGTTTCAGTCTCAGGAGGAACCTGACAGGTGCAGAGAGGTCTGGATAATAAAGCCAGAGGTTCAAGCACTGTTAAAAAAGGCTCTCTGCACACTTAGCTCAGTTGAGGACTGTCTGAGTGTCTCACTGCCATGAGGGGAAAGTCCTGCACTGCTGGAGTGTGCAGGGCTCACATGTGCTCAACTTCCTGGAAAAGGTGGAGAACAGGGAAGGAAGGCAGGTTCTGCACTACCTGTGACTCCCCAAGATCACAGGGACACAGAGCAGGGGCAAGTGAGATCAGAAGATGATGTTCTTGGTTCATTGAATAGTCTAACAGAAATAAAGACTCGATCCAACAACCTTAAAAATTGATGGATCCCCTCTTGCTCCAGCAGAGCGACAGGGCTGAAAGGGAGTACCTAAATTAACAACCCTTCTTTTCCTCTTCAACGAGACCACCTAGGTCCCTCCTCACAATTTGTCTAGCCTGCTCCTGGAGACAGCAGCCTGCACAGTCTGCAGCTGTACTTCCTGACCCTCACCCCTGGGAAGCCTTTTCTGATGTCTTGCCTAAAACTCTCCAGCTTTAGTTTAAGCCTCTTGCCTTTTGCCCAATGCACCTGGGTGCAGAGGAAGGCTTTATTTGTAAAATACTTCATAAATCGATAGGAGGTAAGATGGAGCTTTTCTGCTTCCATTGTTACTTACTTACTTTTAACCAGAAATTTGGAGGATTTATGAACTTCCTTGGGGTGATTCAGATAAACCGCACAGAAGAGCAATAGGTTTCCTTGGAATGCTTCAGGGAAAAGTAGTTTCATGCACTAGTTAAACCTGGTGTGCTGAAGTCATGGGAAGTTTTGCCATGGAGTAAAACAGAGCCTGGATTTCAGCCAGTGAGTGGCAGATTTCATATTCGTGTATTTGTGAGGGTCCACTGGCTCATCCACCCTGAGACAGCCTCAGTGTCTCCCAGGTAAATACACATAACAACTGTGGAACCTCCCATAGGTCTCACTGAGCTATGGCCCCTTCACCTCCCTCCAGGGGAGAGACAAGAGATCTCCTCAAAGCAGGGTTATTTGGGGCTTGATTGATTCGCCTGATCTTGACTTTAAGTAGAGAAGAAAGAGCTCAGAGTGTAACTCTCTTACAAAGAGAACACAGTCTTGCAGGAAGAAATTAAGAAATACAGATTGTGGAAGAGGTGAAGACTCGTGGGAGAGCACCAAGAGCCTCAGCCCCATCCATCCTTCACCCCAGGAACAGACCAAAAGTCCATCAGTCCCAGCAGTTTATTCCTGTCAAATGATTCCAGCTCCCAGCAGGAACCTCGGGACCAGCACCAAGCAGAGAGGTTTGAATCATCTGAGCTTATCACACAGAGGTTTCAGAAAGTTCACGTTACAGAGCCCCAATGCATTTTACAGCTTACTTGAAGGAAAAGGACTGAAACATCCAATATATCTCCCATAGCCTGACAACCCAGTAAACACTCCAGCAGGATAACCATGATCCTTAGAACAATGGAAACATTTTAGTTAGAAACTGTAGAAGTTGCAAGGCAAAGATTTATGTGCTGTGGGGCAAATAAATATTCAGTTCCCATTAATGTTAATGGGAGTTAAGTGGCTAATTCCCCACACATTATGCTGAAGATTTACTTCTTTGAGTTTTATAGAATAAATGAATTTATAGTCTTCCTGGAGGTTAGACCTGAGAAAAACAAAGAGCTCAGAGTTTACTCCATTTTTATGAGGTCATTTTTTTAAAGCAGGTTTATTCCCTGAACAGAAGGAAAGGTTAGAAGAGCACCAAGTTAAAGCAATCCCCTCCATGGGATGCCAGGGAGATTTGTGGCAGGCATTTAATCCAAACCCACAGATGGAGAGACACACAAAGATCCATATAAAATGTCTTAATAACAGAAGCCGGAAATTTGTAACAATAATAAAGGCTGACATTTATACAGAGCCTTTCATCCACACATCTACAGCCTGGATTTTGCATTCAAAGGCACTCACAAAATTCTGCTGCAAACCACATGTGATTTCACACTAAGAGGGCAAAATTCATCAGATAGGCTGTCTTTGACATTGGTGACACAGACAACATTGGGGCAGCTGTTTAATGCCCCTGGAAGGTACTTCAGCATGTTTCCACTTTGAAGCTTAGAGTATTCTCATTAAATTAAATTGATTTTTCATGTGGTATAGACAGAAATGAGCACCTGTACCTTGATGGACTCATACCTACACCAGCACTTAACAATCATTCCCTGCATCTCCACGAAAAATCCCACAGCATTTGTTCTCTTTTTGTTATGCTCCAGTCTCCAAGATGACCCCATACATTCTCATTTCTGGCTAAAACCCATTTAAAGTCAGTTTTGTGAACAAGTTAAAAGCCACAAGGATCCTTTGCCCAAGATGTGAACAGTATGTCACAGTGTCTGTGCTCAGAGACAACCAAACATTCATTCCAAACAGGCACATTTTTCCCTTCCTCTGTTAAGGACTGCTACACATTTGTGCCGAAACTGAGATTAGAGATTATGTATGAGACAATTACACATTTGTTTCCCTTTTGCCTGATCTGAAAAAGAACAGCTTCAGAAAGAGGGAGAGAAAAATTCAGGGCAGTGTTTTCAATAGGGCACAGTAATCTGCCACAGATAAGCAGCAGTCTTTTTTCCTTATTCAAATGTTAAGCTTTCCCAGGAAAATAATATTTTCCCCTGACTGGCCATTCACTCATCTATAACTCCATGCAAACAATTTCTTTTCATTAACAGGGTCACTCTCACAGCTTCATTTTGGTCAGACATTGCTTTTGTATTGCGTATATTGGTTTGGGCTTTTTCCCTTTTGGCAGCAAAGCAGCCTCTCTCAAGACCTTTGACAGTAAGTCCACACACTCATCTTTCATTAGGACTAAGCTCTCTCAGATCACTTCGTATTTATCAAGCCAAGAGCTGAAGAGGCAGAGCAGGATCACATGGACTGGGCACCATGCACCAGGTTCTCCCAGCACCCTGTGCCAAGGTCAGGCTCTCTCTCCCATTTTCTGTGAGTGCACAGAGGAGGACAACAGCAAGCCCTGGGCCAGAGCATGGCCTGAGGGACTGGGGGCTCCCTGTCCTACCCAGGACACTGCTGCTCTTTGGGGGATTTCAGTGCTCAGTGACAGCCTCCTGTGATGGGAAGCCCAAGTCAGGCTTTGGAGGGTCTCTCTCTTCCCATCTCCCGTGAAAGCCGTGCAGGGAGCCCTGCCAGCCTACAGGGACACCTAAATTACATCTCATGTGGAGTGGGCTTCCCACAGCCAGAACAGATCCTGGAGGGAAAGAAGGCAGCAGAGACAAAGCAGGGCTGGAATGTGATTTCCTTGCATATTTGAAATGTTATTTACAATCTAGTAAAGCTGTTTTATAGCACCCTGCATTTTATTTTCAAACACTTCTATCGGCACTCACTGTATATCAGTCACTATCTGATTACAGAAGTTTTCACAATGGTTTCCGGGCAGCTTTAAAAAGCTGCCAAAGAATTCAGTGCAGCAGAGGTTTGAACTTCATTGTTGTTTTTCACCAAAAAAAAGAGAACAAATAACAAAGATGGAAAAGAATGGACTTCGCTGACCTTTGTGAATGCAGTAAGGCCCAAATCATGAAAAAAATGACCTTTTAGGAGTTGTAGAGTTCAGACAACCTGCTCACAACTCTCTGCCAAGGAATCATGAGATCTATAGTCCCTCTGGCTTCTTTATGAATTCTTGAGGAAGAGCAATAAATAAATGTCCTGTCATTACCAAAAAAGCACGTATGAGACACAGAACAAATATTAATTGTACTTCAAGTAGTCCGGTCAGATGGTACATGTGCATCCTAGAGAGATGATGGGCAGGTAAAGAATAAAATATCTTCATTTGAGAGAGACAACTGACTCAGCCCATTTGTTTTTGCTGGCCACATGAGAATAGCATTGTGCCTGTACAGATTACTTTTACATTCTCTGCTTCTCCTCGGGGACAATACCTTGTCTTTTTAAGCCATTTAGTTGTGTTGATAATTTTTATTCTTTACACTAGGCTGTAAGCCAAGGCAAATGTTTGTGTTGTTTTAAAAACTTGAAGTGTATCACTGTGGGAAACTTAAAATATACAGATAACTTCAGAAAGCATTTTTGAAAAAAATTGTGATAATATCCCATGTTATTCTGCTTTCCTTCTGTTAGCTTTACATGTAGCAGTGTTCAGTGCCTTCACTGCCTGTTTTTGTGTCCTCCTCCCTTCCCATTCCAAATATATGACAATACTGATATGGTGATACTTGAACCAAACCGTCAACATTTCTGAAGCGACAAAAGTTACAGAAAAAATCAAAACCCTAAAACCAAATGTTATTTTTGTCTTTGAAAGAATGTGTGAGATACGCAGCTGAAACAAATAAAACACTTAGAAATGTGTGTATGTTAAACATCAGGGCTAAACAGGGCTCGAAACAGTAATGGAAGGACAGGCAAAACTTGATTGAAAATGACAAAATTAAATAAGACACAGACTCTGAATTCATAGAGAACGCTGGTCTGAGTCAGACACTACAGTGCACTGCTGGGGCTGCTGAGCACGTGGGGACTCAAATC
Organism: Platysteira castanea; assembly: GCA_013397175.1. Lineage (NCBI taxonomy): Eukaryota > Metazoa > Chordata > Aves > Passeriformes > Platysteira > Platysteira castanea. Next base: position 347,829 of record VYXC01004915.1, on the reverse strand, counting down.
AGAAAGATTACAAGTTTGGCTTGTGAAGGCTGATCAAACTGAGTAAAACAAAGTTAGATGGATGAAATGATTCAAGGACTGCCCGGCACTCACTGAGAAACTTGGGGGAAGGAGCAGAGTGAGGAGGATGGTGTCTGGGATGAAAGCAGAGGAAGAGCTTCCCTGGGGTTAATTTCTACTGCCTACTCTGTCCTGGAAGTGGATCCTGGCAGGATCCTCTAGCCAGCAGGATACAGCAGGATACTGTGAAAGGAAATACTGATTAAGGGTGAACCTGATTGCAGAGCCTGGGTGGCAGATCTGAACCAGCTTCACCCTGAACTCCAGCATCAGGAATCACTCAGGCACCCACTGCCAGCCCAGCCCAGTGACTGGGAAGTGGCCCCAGGCTGAGCCAGGGGAGGTTTAGATATGTTATTAGGAAAGATTCTTCACTGAAAGGGTGGTCAGGCCTTGGAACAGACTGCCCAGGGAAGTGGTGCAGCCACCATCCCTAGAAGTCATCAAAAGGCATCTGGATGTGGCACTCGGGACTGTGGTTTGGTGGTGAACATGATGCTGCTGGGTTAGCAGTTGGACTCGATGACCTTAGAGGTATTTTCCAAGCTTATTGATTCTCTGATAGTATACTTGTGCCTCAATTTCCATGGCGAGGGCGTTGTTGTGTATTTAGACAAGCCAAGAGCTGTCCTGTGTGGACATGTATGAACTACTCGTATCTGTTAACCAGGTGGTGATTGAGCCCCCAGGGTCCTCGAGCTAACGGTGGTCCTGTGTGGACCCAAATCTCTCCACCAGCTTGTCCTCACAAGCCACCATAACCTCAGCCCTACCTCCCTTTTCCAAGACACACACAGAGGCACAAGTCCCCACAGGTTTGTTGTTTTAGGGATGGATGACATTAAAGTGGGTCGGAGTTGTGTAATGCAGCTTTACTAAGCATGTGCTTTCTATTTGTCACTGCTTAAGCTGTACTTTCATACGCCCAGCCCAGGAGTCCTGCTGAAATCTGCAAAACATTTCCAGCAGCGCAGATGAAGGTCCCGAACCCTCCGCAGGCCGGGAGAGCATCTGGCTGGGGAGGCTGTGCTGAGAAGAAGTCATTTTGATGGAATTAAAGGAAATAGTAATCAGGGTTGTAGTGAGAGCTCTCTTCCTCCCGTTAATGTATTTTGTTGAACAAAGCACAGGAAGCTCTAACAGAAAGCTCCTCTGTGCTCCAGAGGCTCACGGCGCCCGGCATCCTTCGGCTTAGCACAAATCCCCTTTGACTGGGGGCAAAGCGGAGATCCTCCCTCAGCAGCACACAATCCTGGGCATGCCCCATTCAATCCCCCCTTTCCCCACTCCAGGGATGCTTTTCCTCTTCCGTACACTCCTTGAACAGATGATCTGTTGGTGGAATAAAAAGAGAAATGGCAGCTTTACCTCCTTTTCACTGAATTCCATCGCTCCAGCTCTCTTGCTGTCTGTAAAGGTGCTTGGAGTGCCTGTTTTTCAGCAAAAAGCATTCCCTAACCAAGGTCGCACACACTGTCCAAGTGCCAGCAACCAGAAACTTAAAACAAAGTCTTGCCGAAGTAAGTGTACAAATATCTTTTTCACATTAATCTGCTCATTGTCTTTCATGTGTTTGCTAATGAGCTTTACCTCCTGTGGAAACTCAATGGGCTCTAGCTGCACAATTTTCCAGGATTTGACAAATGTATCAGTTTTGCTGGAAGGGGAGCTGGTGTTTGTTTTTCTGTGGTGAATTTTGTTTTTATTGCTCTAACTGCAGCTTCAGAAAATGAAATGTCTGTCAAAACAAATCAGGAGTAGGAATGCTCCAGACTTACATTTTTGGCACCGTTCTGCACCATCAAGTGTTCATCGTCTCAACTCTTAAATGCTGAACATGGTTAAAATGAACTTCAAGACCGAGTAGATGTCCCATTAATTATGTTCAATGTGTTGTAAGCTTCCAAAGTGGAACCCGGGGCCATACGGAGCTTTCCTGATGCCAAAGCCTGAGGGCTTCTCCAGCTCTGCTCTTGCTGCTTTAGTCACTCTCCACACATTCCATCCCCACAACTCCCCGAGAGCAGAGGGGACTGGAGGAATCCCAGTTTGGCAAGCATGTGCCACATTAATCATATTCTCAGTGCCAGTGCTCGCAGCACTTACACTGGGAAGGAAAACACGCATTACCGTGGGGTTTTTAGGTGTGCAGTGCAAGCATGAGGAATATTTGCAGGTCCCAACAAATGCTCTCGAAGCACCACAGCGCAGTGAACTGAAGTATGTCGGATTATGAGCTGATTATAAAAGCAAGGATGTGAAAACACAAGGTGTTTTGTTGATAAAAATGAAATTATGTCAACTTTTAATTGAGTACAAGCAATTGGTGTGCATAAGAGTTGGTCTGGTACATGTGTCCTCCTCAGCACAGCCCATTATTTGGGGCTAGAGCCTGCATTGGACATGATCTCTGTGGTAATGCCATATATTTTGAGTGTAGAAAGTCTTCAGGTAATTAGTAAAGAGATGTTGAAATGAGTGAAAGCTGTAAGATGAACAGCATTGTCATGGTATTAGGGTTCAGCGCTGATAGTGCTGAAAACTGGTCATATTTATGATGTTACTTATTAATAACTAATTTCCTAGTTAATATTATTATTCTTAATAATAATATCAATCAATCAAATACCCACCATGAGCTACTAGCTGTGCAAAAACATGTGTGCTTAGGCTTGTGTGCCTCAGGACAGCCCATACAAATTTTAATGTGCAATTTCTGTGTCCACAACTGAACAGGTGCCTTCAGAGAAGTGCGGGTAAATACTTTCCTAAACAAAAAATAAATAATAGAAAGCACAGGTGGGCTGCCTTGTTTAATGTTTTCCACATGCAGAATCACAAAGTCCAGAGATTAATAAGGGGAAAATTATTCTATGTCAACACTACTGCAAGTTTGAAAGGCCAAAATCCTCTTGAGTCTGAGCTCAGCCATGAGAATGTTCCCTCCATGAAGAACCACGGTTCTCTGGTAATAAAATAATGGTGAGGATAATGCTTTGCACTTGCCCAGGGCTGCTCGGGAAGTGGCAAATGAGGACAGTGCCTCTACAGAAAAATAAACCCCAGGCTGGGCTCCAAGCCAGCTCTGCTGCTCACCTGCATCTGAAAGCAAGCACGAGCATTTTCTAAGAAATATTCTACTGCAGCATGAAGAATTGAAATGTGAAGATTTTAGAATAATTTTTTTTTGTAATTTTAATTCATCCCCCCGTCCACTTGCATTCTGATGCATTTTTACCAGTACATCTTGCTTTTTCTCCTTGCATTCCCCATGTCAGTGTGGTGGCAGCTCATGCTTTTTAATCTGGTGTGTTGCTGGGTCACACCCTGAGTCAGCCCAGGGAGGAGCCACCCTCCAGCTCCAGAGGGACACTTTGAACCAGGGCCCACAGCTCCAGTGAATTTGGGGCCACAGCTCCATCCCAGCTCCACAGCTTCCCTGGGCCCTCTCTGCTGGGGGCTGGGTCCACATCATCAGCACCGTTCTGGGATTTAGGGGATACCCCAGACCAGAAAGTTAAATTTTGAGGTGGCCACAGACACCGCCTCTGTGTAGATCTGTGGGATGGATCATGGTGGCCACTCTGGCCAGGTCCTGCCCTCCAGCAGCACAAGGAAGGGAGGGTTGACACAAGGGGTTGTACATCACCATTCCCAAACACCATCCAGGTGGTTTGGCTGGGACACGTGGAAGGAGAAGGGTGGCCAAGAGAGGCTCTGCTGGCCATGCTTCACCTCTGGCCACCAACCTGAGAGTGCTCAGTCCCACTATAGGTCAAATGGTGAAAAATCCTGAAAAATCAAGAGTAGCTATTTACTGCTCTCTCCCCTCTCTGCACTGTGCTAAGCAAGTGTTTGGACTGATAAAATATTCTTAATCTTAGGAGGAGAAGGATCTTTATTAGTTTGTGGCAACATTTTTCTTTCAACTTCCATTCACCACGTTTTGTGTGCCTTTAGATGGTGTTTTATTATGATTTTTAGATGTTAACATAAATCCTGTTGTTCAGCATTATAGCTTCACTGATCTTATTTCATTAATTCTTATCTTTGCTCCTGTGGATTTTATTAATTTCTATCAGTATATAATTAAATTTTTAAGAGCCATGATTAAATTTCTAGCATTTGAAGTAGTCCTCAGAGAGTTGCCCTGTAAATGTGACCGTCTTCAAGCACTTTTTCCCCTTAATAAGGAGTGCTGTAAGATCTTTTGTTTTATTCATGAAATGTCACATTGTCTAACATCACAGCACTACATCACATAACACTTCCAGCTCTGTAGTAGTAAATCCCTTTATGTTTCTACATCGGATTGCAATTTGCAATATTAATGCTGCAAGTAACATACAGTGACAACTGAAACTTTCAAAAGAACATACAATTTCCATTCCAGACACCCACTATCATCCCCAGTAATGGGAATCCAGTCTGAATGGATGTCTCTAGCAGACTTTAACAGCACGACTGTCAAAGCACCAGTGGTACTTGTGAAACCACAACTATGCAGGTAATCTGTGAACAGTGAAATATTTCCAGGAACTTTGACTTTTCCATTCCAAATCTTAATTTCTTGCTATTCCTCCGAAACACACGATCCTAATGACAATAATCATAATGATAATAACAATTGGTAATGGTCAATGGCAGAGCAACTGTGAAGTGTCCTGCAGTAATGCAGCCATGCCCAGCTACATTTCTGTACATGGCACAGCAACTCATCCTGTCTAGATATACCAAAGATTTGATGACTAAACCATGGATGCCATCAAAAGGCAATTTTGATTTTAGCTCTTGAAGGTCTCAGAGGTTTTCCCATTTCTTTCTGTGCCACCAGGTTGCTGCCTTCCCACCAAGCGACCCATCCACTGCACCCTTGGTAGAAATCCCTGCCTCTGGGGTTTCAAATCAGGCTTATCAGTCTCCTTCTACCTCACCAGAAATAGCTCAGGCATCTGCAAATAAGCTGTTCCTGCTCTGCCTGCAGCTGGACTAATCTTTGAAAACGTAAAAGAGAAAATGAGGCGTAGCTGTTGAACGTGCGGCTGTTGAAATTTAGAAAAAAATGTTCAAATGAAGATGGGCCCATCCCCTCCTCCTCACACACCTCAACCACAAGTTTGGATTTGTTCAAGTTCTGGCTTTTCCCAAGGCCTCATTCTCCATTAGGAAGTTTTATCCTTTCTCTACTAATTGTTTATATAATTAGGATAATTGTAAATCCTCCCAGCTGCCCATGAGGTTCTCCCAGTTCCCACAAGACCCACATCCCACCCTCTCCAAGCACAGCCACTTTCACCCCTGGGATGACTCGGGTCATGTTGGCCTCAGCAGGTCAATAATTCTGCACTGGCTATTACCAACTCCTTTTGCACCAGAAGGATGTTCCTACCAAGCCAACCACCCCCTGCTATGCCGTGAGGAGGCACATTCAGTTCATCAAAACTTGCAGGTGCAGAGCAGCCACCATCACCAAACCTGGCTCAGCTGGGCCAGCCCCGTGTGTCAGCTCTGCTCCTGTCCCCTGACACAGAGGAAGGGTTGGGATGGAAGGCTTTGCAGCAGAGGGGATTCCAGCAGAGGGGATTCCAGAATGCTTCAGGCTGTCACTGAGGCTGCTGCAGCTGCTGGGCTGGCAGAGCTGGCTCCATCCTCCAGGCTGTCACCCCTGTGTGAAAATAGGGATGGGGACAGGCAGCCGAGCACCAGCCAGGAGGGCTCTGCTCAGCCCCGGGGCTCCTGTGTGGGAGAATTCCCTATCACTCCACACAGGCAGTGCCTTGGCTGCTTTCTGCTGCCTCAGCAGAGAAACAAACCTACTACCTGGCCCAAAGTCCAAGGATTTAGCCCATAAATCTCAAGGCTTTGATTAATTCCTCTCCTTTGATTTTTTTTTCCCTTCGCAGATGTTAACATTTTCCAAGCAGTTACATGTTACCTTGGTGAAGTGCAAAGAAAATAGAAACCATGTCTGAAGTGACACAAAGGATAAAGTAAAACAGCAGACACTGGTTTAATGCATCAGTCGAGATTAGATAAGGAGCATATGCCCAAGGCTGGATCTGAGAAATTAGCAGGAATGCAAAAGACATCTTTAGCACGTGTTTTTGATATAAAGTCACTTTCACTCAGAGGGGAAATCTGTTGTGTGCTAATACCGATATTTTCTTCTCTGATCCATCAGGTGAAAACATATTGGAAGAGGCAGGATAATAGCATTTCACCAGCAGCACAGTTCTCTTCTTGCTAGAAATAGATTTATTGTGCTTTCTCAGTCAAAACTGATAGCATCCAGCATCCTCCCATTTACCTCTCGCTGCTCTTGTCATCTGGCATTTTTCTATAAACAGACAATGATTAAGGATTTCAGCAGAAATTAAATCATTTTGCCTGGTAGAGGATGGTAAGCTTTGAGGCTGTGCAATCTTGATTATACAGATTTAACATGAAAATACACCACACAGCTAAAACTTGCTTCCTTTCTTTCCCAAAATTTAGCAATTGGGGAACACAGTTGTTTTCCTCATCCGTTATCACGATAATGGTGATCAGGAAAGGAGATATTAGCCATGCTTAAATTATTTACTTGGAAGAGTATGTTTTAATATGCAAGTCCTATAATCAAATTTGGGAATAAAGGTTTCCATGTTACAGCCTGTAGCTGACATCTGGCAGTGCAGTACCTGATAGCTCAGAGAAATCTGGGATTCTGACTGGGACCAGCAATCCCAGTTCCAGTTGCACTAAAATAAACAGTTTTCACTGGGAATCTTATGGGTTTGCCAGTCGAAATGAGGAAAGGTTTATTTCCATTTTAGAGGGGCTGCACAGAAGGGATGGAGGTTGTTCATAACACGCTGTGGGTGCTGTGGATCCAGCAGGCAGGGACTGCTCTGTCCTCCTGACTCAGCCTGTGGAGGAGACCCAGCTTCCCTCTGTGGGAGTCTGGCAAGATGAGCTGTCTATTTTAGGGACTCAAATTAAAGCTAAACAGGAGAGAATACTCCTACAGACACAGAAATTTCTTGCAAAAGAGTGGCTGAACAGCCGGACCATTTCTGCAATTATTTCTGCGTATTTTTCAGTTATATCTTGTAGAGCCTCTGTTGTTTTGCAGTGTGGTTAAACACATGCATGAGGCATCCATCCCACCTGGCCAGCCCTGAGCACTGCTCTCAGACCACTCCTCTCTCTGAATTCCCAGTTTTATGTCTATATTATTCTTTTTTGCAAGAATCAAAACACTCCTGTAGCACCCACGTTTCCACAAGGCAGTCATTAACCTCAAATACGTGATGCTCACCTGATGCTGCTTCCAACAGATCAAAATCCCAGCACTGGAATATGAGACTTCTCACTTCTCCCTTCCCACTAAAGGGCATCACAATCCATTTTTCATAAGTTTGTGTACTCCCACACAGCCAGGGCAAACGTGGTGCTGCTCTGGTCTGTGTGTATCTCATAAAATAAATTCTTTTGCCAAAGAAACCCCACAAATTATAGCCTAAGGCATAAAAAAGAGAGATCTAGATCCCAACTCAGATTTAGATGTGAACACATTGTGATCAAAGATCTTGGAACTAAAGATAATTACACCCTACTGCAACGATCACTGCTGCTTTAAAAATAAATCAGGCTGGTTAGAATCTTTTCACTGAAAGCATTTCCAAAGCAAAAAATGGGAGTTGGATCCAATACAATTTTTGGAAAACGCTATTTTTTTAAATATTAAGAAATATATTAGAAATCTGCAGATTTTCGTGTTAAATACATTTTCACTTGAAGTAGAGATAATGTTGACATTTGGTTACCTTTAGAAATCTCCCACCACACATTTCAAGTGAAAAAAAAATGAAGCAGAAAAGGTTCAGTTAAAATTTTTAGAAGGAAAAGAGCACAGCCTAAAAAAAAAAATAGAAAAAAGAGCATGATTGGAGAAAAATAACCTTCTAAATTAATAATTATAGGATTACCTTTTATTTATAAAAGCACAGGTTTTAAATAGACATCAGCCTTTAAATGTCTGAGCCCATCATGTTGTCACCTGTGCGACTGTGGCTCCATCATTGGTGACACTGTCTGGTGGCACACTGGGGTTCTCAAGTGTGAATGTCTCACCATGTGAGCTAAGGAAATTATTCCTGTCATGCACAATACCTGCATTTTATAAATTACATGGATGAAAACTGAAATTCCTGATTACTCTAAGCGAAAAATTACAGGGATAAATTTAGCAGCTCTTCAGATTTTCAGGGTTCCTACACCATCAATCCCTCTCTCTCCTCCTATTATTACCACATTAAGTTAATCAGCCCATAGCCAGGAGAACCATCACAAACAGAGTCAGCTGGTAACTAATATAAATAATTTATTTCAGTTCTGAGATTAATCAATATATGACCTAATTTTTCTAGCTGAATTTCCTCTATGTGCAGAAACTGCAGAGAATCTCAATGGCCACCTCAAAATCCTATTTAAAAATTGAACACTCGAGATCATATTTTCCAAACCTGCCCAGTCTGTCTCTCCTAATTAATGATGTGGTGCACTAAAATAGATTGCTGGGCATTCTGCAGAGTGTTGCTTGAAGTTTGACTTGTATGACTGCCATTGGCTTTCACGGCTGTTGCCATGAAAACTCCAAATCATTGTAAAAAAAATAGATGCCTGTGCAGCAGAATAAAGGCAGAAGCAGCACACAGAACTGAATCTGCCTAAGCAAGCATGCCATCACTGCTGTGCACCAAAGGCTGCTCCTCCAAACTGGGCTCCAGCCAACAAGAGAAGTGACAGTGATGAGCTTTTGTGCCATTTAATCCTCAGCCCTGAGCTCGGCACTAGAATTAGCACCAGCACCTTTCAAATCTATCCAGCAGAAAGGAGAGTGATGAGTCATTTTACAGGAGAAGACAAAAACCGATCAGCTGAGAACACTTGTGATCACAACCCCTCCTGTGGCCCTTCCATGGCCACCTCAGTGTCCCCATGAGGAGGCCAGTGGCCCACAGGAGCTGGCAGCTTCCACAAGAGCAACACGTGACCCCAGATTCTTTTTCTGGTGGATCTTTTAATAACTGAGTTCTGTTTAAAACCATCCAGCTGCAGAATCTTGGCAAGGGGGCTGCTCCACAGCACAGGCACTAACTCAGCTGTCACTCCGGACACAGGGCTTTTGCACAGCGTGACATCTGCACTGATGGATGATGTACCCAAACACTGTGTCTATGTAATAAATGCATATGAGTGAGTAAGCACATTTCATTCCCAAACAAAATTCATGCCTAGGAGGATGAGAAATCAACAAGCACATTGGAGGAGAGAGGTCAGGGGAGGGAGCTTTTCTCATTAACCCTTTAGCTCCTGAGAAGCTGAGAAGAGTAGTCACTTAGTCAGTGCACAGAGAGCTGGAGATCTCCATCGCCTTTCTCCTTTCCATCCATACCAGTACCTAACAATGCTGATCTTGCAAAACACATTGAGACTTCGCGTAGGCAAGAACCACTGGGGTCAGTGCCCACAGATTCTGGCATATTCTGGCTGCTGGTCACAGTCTTGGCTCCTGCCCCTGAGCCCCAGTGTGCAGCAGAGCTGTGGCATGGTTGCACCTCTATCAGTCCATGCATGGTGGACTGATTAATTCAGTCATGGTGGGCATTAATTCAGCTGGTGCCTTAAGTAAGACCCACAGAGATGAGTGGGTGGTGAAACCTTGTGCACACATGACACAGCAGATCCTCCAGATCCCACTGGTCCCTCCAGATCCCTTGGGGTTTGTTCCACCAGCACAGCTCATCCACCTGTGTGCCACAGTTAGACACTATTGCTTGGGAATGCTGGTGTCCTTTGTGCTTGGGTTACAAAGCACAGCTGAGTGGGCAGCCAGTGCCTCTCTTTACAGATCCAAATGCCTCAGAACGGTGAATTATCTGTTCTGAAACAATCTGCCATATTTACTTCACCACCACTTACCCTTCTGACAATGTTTCTTCCTGCAGACCACAAGGAGAAGCCTGGCTTCCACAGCTATCCTAAATTCCCAGTCCCTGCAGGTCACCTATCCTTTTCCTCCCCTATTTTTTGTGTTCCATTTCAATGGCTTCTTGGGAAAGGCAAACTCTTTCCCTTCTCTCCATCAGCACATCATCTTCCTCTTCCCCATCCCACTGGCTGAGGCAGGAAGGGAGAAGGGCATCCAGAGCAAAGTGAGCCCTGAGGCATGTCTGGCACAGCAGCAGCCCTCTCTGCTGTGTGCTGTGCCCAGAAAGCTCTCTTTGGCCATCCGGTGGTCCAGGATCCATAATCTGAGAAACTCTGACAGGGAGAAACAGGCTTTCTCTGTTCCACTCCAACACCATTTGGTGTTTTCTCTTACAGGCTGTTCTCTCCACCTCACTGCACAGAGAAAACACCCCAGAGTATCCTGTTCAGAGCCACTTCCTTGCCCTACATCCCAGTGGATGCAGCTTCTGAAAGGAAGCAGAGTCGGCAAGGATGGAGTACTTTTGGGAATCATTCCCAGCATATGGAGACTGCATTCTGCAGCAAGCAAGGGCAGTTCCCTCAGCAAGTGGAAAATGGGCTTCACCTCCCTGTGGTCTCCCTGTGGTTTGCTTCCCTTGCGATATTATTTTTGAACAGCAGGCAGGAGCTCTGCGCTTCTTGTTCTGTTTAGTAAATCCAATAACCAAACCTGGCCCACTTCTGGGTGGTCCTCACAAAATACTCAAAGTCCACGCCAAGGCCATGTGATATAATAATCACAAGAAATACAGGAATTGCTTTGACAGATACCTCAAAATCAATTTTTCAGGAAATGGGATGTTTCAACCAATGCGTCCATTCCAAATGGATTTTTCCCCCCTATTTTTTTCTTATCCAGTGCCTCTGTCCTTCCTTCCAGTAAAGCCAGGATTACCAGCCTGGAAAATGAAGATCACTGGTGCATGATGCTCGACTTGGTCTTAGGCTGCTAGACGTTAGACAACACAAACTGCCTCCCAGGTTAAGGAATTCAGATCTGGATTGCTGGGCAGCCCGACTGCTTTCATGACCAAGAAAAAGAAAGAGAGATGTAAAAAGCCAGCCGTAAAAAGCCAGCCATGAAAACCCAAACGTAAGCATGGTTTCCTTTTATTTTCCTGAATACTTTGTGGGTACAGTCAGTGCTCACGGACCGATCCGGGCAGGCAGGGATGCGGAGCACGGATCGCTGCCCGGCTGCCGGGGCTGTGCCAGCGGCTCCCTGGCAGCCGCAGCCCCGTCCCTCCGCGGGGCCCCTGCGCTCCCGCTTCCCAGCCCCGCTCACCCGCATCTGCCCCAGCCCCGACAGCATCCCTGCCCTCCTCCCTCGGCAGCAGCTTTTGGAACCTATCAGCCCCCGGGGCGCAGAGGGTGGTGTGAGATGGGTTGAGGGAAAGCAAAATAATCCGTCCTGAGCGGAGCTGTGGGAGCAGGGGCAGAGGCTGCTCACGAACTCTCTGTGCTGCCTGGTCCCTTGCAGAAGCAGGGTCAGATCATCAGCCGGCTCATCTCCCTGCCCATTGGGGATGTCCCTAAAAGTGCTTAACTCTGAGAGAAAATAAACATTTTATTGCATCACTTACACACTCCTTCCCAGCTACCAACTATTAATGATGTTGTAACATCTTTTCATTCACAGCTTTTTGCTACTGCGTTGTATATACACAGTCTTTTCTGGGAGGACAGGAACCCAAGACTCCAGATGGAGAGGATAGGCTGGCCAGAGACACTGTAGTAAATTCCTGTTCTGATAGCAATCAAAGGAATAATTATTTGGAGCAGAAAGTCTATTCCTTCTTAAGGGCCTGATCCAAATCACATTATGTCAGATGAACTTTTCTATTTTCTTCATATGCCTGTGCAACAGCACCTAATTGGATGTCTATGCTCTTATTTGTCACTGCCCTGATTTAATTAATTGCCACAGAATTAAAAATACTGGTTTAATTCATGCTCACATAAATATCAATCATTCTTGTCTCTTTTCATAAACACAGGCCCTGATTCAAGTACCATAATTTTGCACTGTAAACATAGCCAAAAAGGTGATAAAGGAGAATTTCATGATCTGTATGTTGGCTGATACAGAAACAGCAGAGCACATGATCAAAGCAGAGCAGTGTGATTGATTTACTCCCAGTTGCTGCAATTTTTGTAAAATGTGTCTCGAGACATGGGATCCCATGAAGGGAGCAATTGGTGCTGGGAAGAAACAATCACCACTGCAGGAGATACATGTCCTTCCACTGCTCCTGGCATGGATACCCGTGTGGATAGACAGTCACTGGGTGCCCTGTCATCTCCTCCTGACCTGGGAACCCAACTGTTAAATGGTGCTTACTGAGAAGCTTGGGGTTCAACAGGCACACCCTGACCCCACAAAACCTTCCACCCACTTTCACCTGGCACTTCACAATCCTGCTGCCCTTTCTTTGCCACATTACGTTCTCACAGAGCTGCCCCTGCTCTCCCAGCATGTAAATAACGTAAAAGAGATTGTTCTTGTTGTACTCAGTTACTGAGGGAAATGGGTTTATGGTTAACGGACCAGGTGGGACTCAGAAGATGTGACCTCAGTTCCCAGTGCTGCCACACACTTCCTGCACAACCTCAGCTTCCCACACAGCCTTGTCACATTCCCCCAAGGCCAAAGGAGCAGACCAGGGCAAGCATGACTTCAAACAAGCCCAGGGTGCCAAATGCCCTGGCACAGGGGACACCAACACACTGCTGCCCACACACGGCCCCGTGCAAGCAGGGCCACAGTCCGAGCAGAGACACTGCAGTCCCTCCTTGTCCTCAGCAGGGAAACTGCTCCCCAGGATTCCTGACTGCACTGAGTCAGTGTCTGTTCCCTTGCACCGCCTCGGACCGAGCCAGCCGGGCCGCGGGGAAGCCAAGGACAAACTGCGATGGAGGGAGCATGGGCGTGAGGACAGAGAAGGGCTTGTGTAACTGCACAGGCAAAAGGTCAAAGCCTTTATTAAAAAAACCTGTAAACAATTAAAGTAGCCATGAATATGGGAGGTATGAGTGCAGCATTAATATTTAGGGGAGTGGAGGAAGGAAGACAGAGAGATGAAAGCTGAACACCTTTTTGAACCTCAGCCAAAGCTTTATCAACCATATAAATAAGAGAACATATCCTGCTCAGCGAGACACGTATTCACCCCGTTTCATTACATTCTGTTCTGTCCTCAGTCATGATGGATCCTGCTGAGACTCGTGTTTAACAGTTCCTTCCTGGAGTGGCTCGAGCAACAACAAGAAAAAAAAATATTGTGAAAGTCACACCCCATTGAAATTGCATCCTAAAGGGACCCGGTGAGCACGGTAATTACCACAATGGCTGTGAGCACCAGGGCCACGCTCGGCTCAGAGGCTGCTCTACGTGTTAAAATTAAAAGGGACTTTAAGCAGATGCAAGGAAAGTGGAAATTAGGGACCAAAGTGTAGGCTCAAAAGTGATTCATCATTCCTGATAAGGAGCCATTAGGCTGGACTGTGATGGGAGCAGAACCCGGGGAAGCTGGCAATTTTAAGCTTACAAATGCAGAGTAATCCCCCTGATTTCAGATAATGGAAAACTGCATTAACCTTGTGATGTTTCCCTGGTGGCCCCAGCACATTCCCCCTCTTACCAGCCTCTCTGCTACTTTTTTTTTGCACCCTCTGATTTCTACGGATTCTGATTTCCACCCTCCATGGCCAATCCCAAAAGATTTGGTAGGCGAGATCCGAATCCAGCCCCATGTTATTTCAGCCGGAACAAAATTTCTGGCTTGTTTTAGCCATCAGGATAGCCTTGACATGCTTTGACTTGCTTGCACCAAAAATGTAAACAGCAGCCCTAAGTAGAACAATTAACATTGTGTCTCTGCAGATGTTTGTTTCCCTTGAAGGAGCTTGGAATTCGAGTGGGGAAAAGCAGGGTAGGCAGCGAACAGAGCCTAATGCAGTCTGGGGCAAACTTCCCAACTGGAGTTTTATAAACAGCTCAAGCTGCTTCCCTTTCTATCAGTGATGTCACTGCTAACCTTAGTTTGGGCTGCAGCATTGCTATCCATCATTTGCCAGCTGCTATTCCTTCCCCACTGTATAGCAGCAGGAATATGTGAGGGCGGCCGGAGTCCTGAAGAGTTTCAGCTTCATGCGAATGGAAGCCAATAAGCTTGAGATTCCCTGGATTTTTCATACAAATTATCTCACCCAAGTCTGCAGATAATGCTGTCCAACAGTTGTAGGTTGTAATTTCCAAACAGGGAGATAACCTTCATCATGAAGCAAAAGCAAAAATGCCATTAGCAGATAGAGAGGTGATTTAACTCAACCTAGCCATTTGCTCACAAGTCTGAATTTATGTCACCAGTTGTGATGAAATGAGTGTTTTCTTAGATAGATATGGACGACTAACACAGCACAGAACTCGGCAATCTTCAAAAGACTCTGAGTTTTAAATTCCCTGGCTAAAGTCAAACATTCGTCTTTCTTATCACTTTCACTCAAAGGATGTGTTTTTGCAATATTACATCAGGTTCATTTGCCAACGGAAGAGGCCAAAAGGTGATGTCCAAGAGATGAATGCTGCCTTCACTTACACGACAGTAACCCATCAGCTGCACTGGTATTACTCTGGAATTCCAGTGAAGGACTTGACAGCAGGACCATAACACCCTGCTAGAACATTTCTTATATCACCATTGCAAGAGATTCATAAATCCAGCACTTTCCAGCTGAGATATTTCAGAGGAGAGCTCAAAGTTGAGGTGATCAAACAGCCAGCAAAGAGGTGACCAAACAATGAACAGCAGTGGGACACTTGCCTTCCTTCCCCTGCCAAAAAATCGTGTTAGGTCAGAGTAACACTAAATGCAGAGTTATTCTGTGTCTAAATCTATTTTGTCTGCAATTATACCCCTTTGCAGCATCAGACCTGGAGGCTTTGGGAGCAGGACATATTCTTTATGTCACTTGTATTTTCTCATTCTCTTCTCAAATGCCAGCACCTTGGCTGCTCTGGTATCCTCCTTTAAACTGTTTCTGAGGCAATCCTGTATGATTCCTTGCAGTGCTGCTCTCATCCCTCGACAGGCCATGAAAATCAAAGCAGATTTCATTTGCTTTGGAAGCAGATGTCTTGTGAAAAAGCTTCTGTCTGTTTGAGAGCATCGCAGATTCATTCCTCCAACAGTCAAAAGGCTTTAATTTAGTGAGGTCACACAGTCAGAAATTGGCCAGTTGAATGTTCACCAGAGAACCTCTGCATAAGCATGGTGTGATTCTACAGGTCAGAGAAGTACCTGCAGCATCAGGTAGAATATTAGAGCATCTCTCATTCCTCAAACACAGTGAGGTGGTTTCACTGCTGAACATTGTTTTTATTACATACAGCAAATGCTGCTGCATCAGTTTGACTTTCCTTTCTCCCGTGGGGCTCACAGTAAAGGCAAATGAAGTGAGCAAGGAAAGATCGTGGGTCCAGACTGCCTCAGGCGCAGGAAGGGCTGAAGGTGAGTGACTGCCTTGTGCAATACATGACTGCAAATCCTGCCCTGGTCGTTTGCCACTTTCCTGCCACGATAAACAAAACATGTCCCTACTCAGTTCATGCAGTTTTCCACAATGCCCTGAACTCTGCAGGTGACAGCCTGGGCGAGGGAGCAGGGACAGCTCTGCACACACGCTGACAGGATTGCAATACACGATTGTGACAGGTGGGGATATTTGTCAAAGCTATCTCTGTACTGGAGGATTTGAAATGTTTCTTACCTGAGGCTACCTGCCAATAACTACTGCTATTCTTTGCAGCTGCAAACACCTCCAAAATGATGGCAAAGTTCCAGCTGAGTGTGATGTTCAAACTCCAGCTCCATCGTTAAGGTATGTGAAAAATTCATTCAACCTACTCCTGCATCTTGTTGAACAAAGATGAGTTGTTTTTATGCCCATAGTTTCTGGACAGTTGTGTAGAACCTTTGGCCATACCTAACCAAAGACCTGCCTAAACCCAGATGCATCACTGGGCAAGTGAGGCTAAGTCATGCCAGTGTCTCCATAAAGAAGGCAACACTCTTTGCATCACAAGAAGCCAGTTCTGTGGCTAGAGACAGATGGATCAACTGGGAATACCCAGGCAAGGACGACCAGAAGGCTTCTGCATGGAAGAACCTAAAAGAAGGCACTCTAACACAGCGAATTTAGCCATCACTAACACTTACTGAGAGCATCATTAGAAACAAAACCAAAAGTAGCTGTAATTCCAGTCTCTGCACTCCCTGTCTTCAAAGAGCTTCCAAAGGCAGCTTGAATTCTTCACCCTGGTGCTGGCATGCTGGGAGTGACATTGGAAGCCACTGCTGGCAGTCGCTGTTATCACAGCCCCAGCTCCCCGCGCTGGCAGCAGCAGGAACGCGGCTGTAACTGGATCTGCCCCAGCCCAGGAGAGTCCGGGCAGCCCCGCTCCCCGCTCCACTGCACAGCGGATATCTGCCCTGCACACTAACTATAGACTTGATGAAACATTATCATACATGAAGGACTAATTAGGTGTGCTGGGCCATTAGCCATCTCTGAACATTGACTGATGAAGAACGTAATTAATGGCAGCTTTCATAAACAGACTGCAGAATGGAGAATTGAATTAAAAGGAAAACAGCTGTTGCTAATGGAAATAAGGGCCATTTCTTGATTAAAATATCTGCCTGTCTTTCCGTGGGAGTTTTTCCAGAGTGGTGGGATGGAAGAGTGTAACGAGATCTGGGAGCAGAGAATCTGCAAAGCTTCCTGCTGAAGAAAGTACAACTTCTCTGGCTGGTGAGTCACAATGTTTTCCTTTTGCAGATTGGAGCAGGGGAAAGAACCATACAATTGCCTTGTTCATCTTGCTGCCAGTCTGAACAGCTTTATAAACCTTGGGGATCAACCCTGACATGTCGGAATCCAGCTCAGCTTTAACATTATGTGATATTTCATTTTACACGAACCCACAGATAAAGGAGGGTCTAGAATTCAAAAGCTACTTGCTAAGGCCCTACGCAGTAGCACTGAGCTCTGAATCCAGGAGGCATCTCCACAAATCCCACTTAAGCACATCTATTGATTCTGACACCAAACTGCAGCAGGAATACACAGCTAAGAACATCTATCAAAGAGAGGCTTCCACCCAGAGACAGCCACTAGGGACTCAGTAAAAGTTTGGTGACATGAGTGAAAGGGTCTGAATGATGGAAAATGTCTGAATCAAAATTTTTCAGGTCATGAGGCCTTTCCATCGTGCTGTGATGACTCTGATCCCCTCTGACAAGAAACACTGCGGGATAAACCTACAGTACGGAAGAGTATGAAAATCCAGATTTTCATAGAGACAGCAACACAGCTTCACCTGCCTCCTGTGACAGAAATCACACAGCAGTGGAGTGAAAGGCTTCTTTCTGAGTTTCTGAAGCCATTTACTTCTACATCTACTTCATTTAGCATAAAAATTTTCACTGTGCTTCCAAGAGCCACTGGGACCTGCGTGTCAGTGGACGCGGCCTTCTCAGTTTTACCCCATCTGTTGGAGTGTGTCCTCTCCAAGGCTCAAGGATGCTTTAGTGTGTCTTCATATAAAGTCTTGAATGATGGGTTTGATTCCCTGGGAGGGCACATGTTGCAGATGAATTTTGGTGCTTCACTGTTGAGCTGCTCTCTGTAGATCTGCACCCCATTGTGTTCCCGGGGCAGGAGAGCTCTGCTCTGCTGTGCCAGCTCCCTCAGTCTTGCTCTGCCTTGTCCACAATGAGAGATCTTTTCCATCACTGATGCCTCAGAGCTAAGCCCTGGAAATCCCAAGCCCCACGGAGCCTGCTGACAAGGAAATACACGCTCCATCCCACCTGTGCCCTGAGGAATGAAGGCGTATGAAAGGCTGCGTTCAGGCCGCATTATCAGATTCAAAGTGGAAACTAAAGAGAGAGAAAGGTCTGAAAGATGAGCCAGACGGGAATGCCTGTTGCTTTCACCTTTGATCCACGTGGTGCTTTGATGTGGTATTTCAGTCCTTCAGACAAGGTAACTGAGCCCAGTCTGCAGCTCATGGCACCTCTGATGGATATAAATGAGGCAGCAAGCCGAGCTCCTGGGCTCTCGCTGAGGCACTGCCAGTCAGAGGCATAATTCAGTCCCAGCTCCATTCCCACGTCCATTTTTTTCTCTGCCTGCAGAGTCTAAAAGGAAATTCCCTCAAATAAATACAAAAGCACTTGATGTTCATCTAATGGCATTTCAGGGAAAGGAAGCATGAAACCACACAAGTTATTCATCTCCATAAAATGGTTTTATCAGGACCCAGAACACAATTCCTTAGCCTGAGGAGGTCTGATCTTCTTTGTGAGATGTAAATGCACGACATTATGTGCAGAATGGGTGCTGCTTAAGAACCCAGATAGATACAGAGCAGGCATGTGGGAATGATCAGCATAAAATATTTCCTTTTAATGATGTGCACGCTTCTGCTCCTTTGAGGGAGAACAGCATGTGCAGTGAATACGTCAGCACATTTTTCTAGTGATATGGAGGTCTTGATCTGCTGGTGAGGGCTCAGACTCGAGTGTTATTTGTGTCACTCTCAGCCAGAGGTTTGCCTCTCTGTTGCTCTGTGCATGGAAAACCCTGTGCCCAGGTTTTCTCACCAGCAAAATAGAAACAAAGTCCATGTCCATGTGGTCACCATTTGGGCAATGACCTGACTTGGAAAAACAGGCTCCAAACTTCCTGGGGTTTGCTCCTCTCTCCAGTCAACAACAGAAACCTGTCCCAAAGAACAGAGAGAAAGGTATTAGTTTAAACAAGCACTCCTCAACGTGCACATGAAACAAATCCTGCAAAAGGAGCGAAGCCGGAGCTGTTCTTACTTGCTACCTCCTGTACAGGCTTTAATTGCACATTATTCATTAATCCTTTGCTCTTCAGAGCAAACAGATCTGTTTCAAGACACTTGTATTACATAAACAGCCAGAAACCCTTCTGGATGAGCGTGTGTGTCTGCACATTCACCCAAGGGAGCATCGCTGGTGCTCATTTCCCTGTGCAAATGCTGTGCTAGAACTGACAGAAATTAGTATTTGTTGTGTGGCTTTGTTGGGCTGGTTTTGACATTGGTTTTACAAAATCCACATGGGAACCCCAAGATAATTGCCTGGAACACTCTCAGGAGTCGCACTTGGAGGGAGATGGGTGGGTATCTGCAGGACTGCTTGGAGCTACAGGAGGCAACTCACCAAGGTGTGGTTCATAACAGGAGGGAGATTCCTCCTCTCACCCCCCAGCATTTTGTGCCTGCTGTCACCCCCCTGTGTTTGCTCTGCTGTCAGACCACAGGAAGATGAGATATGCAGTTCTGGGTCTACAACTGCACTGACCACAGTGATATGGTTTCATGGTCATTAATGGACAGCATCATTCTATCCCTGGGCCATGAAAACAGGAAGAAACTAACAACTGTGCAGCAGGAGAGGGCAAATTCTCCTTGTCCAGAGGTTTGATCTCTTGTAACGGGGTGCCATCATGCTTTAAAAGGGAGAAAAGTTATCCAGAAACAGAAATGAGGTGGAGAAAGGTGAAGACGCAAATGCAGGGAGCACAGAAATGTGTTCATGGGTCCCTGTCACTCTCAGACTGCACATTCAGAAGAGCCAAACTCAACTGTTGCTCTGTTGTTCTCCAGCAGCTCTGTTGTTTTCAATTCTATAGGAATGAATCCTGGTCCCACAGGGAGAACGGGGTAACTGGTGCAGCAGGGAGACCTTCTGAGCTGCATCTGGAGCCAGACTAACAACTGGCCAAAGTCGTCTCTGATAGAACAGTGCCAAAACCAGCTCAGCATTCTTCACCTCCCCTGAGCCCCAGCAGGGACAAACCTGGCTGGGCTGTGCTCAGCCTGGATAATCCAGCTGTGGCAGGACCCAAGGCCAGCAAACCCATCGGCGTGGCGGGCACTTGCCAACCTGACACGTCTGAGTTCATGAACTGCAGCTGGTGCTGGCCCTGGGTCCCATTTTCCCTCGACATCCCGAGCAAAGAGAGTCAGGCCTCACCACAGCGCCTGGGAGACCGCGGGCAGGAAGGGATCAAATTTTCCAGTTTTGCCTCAAGTGTGTCACCACATCAGCACACAACTGCTTCGCCTCATGCCAGTGTGTTGTGTCACACCTCATATTTCACACGATAAAACACAGCCCAGTGATGTGAGTCCCTTCTCTTGCTGGGCGACTGGTATTTATGGAGATAGCAATTACCAGGAAGCCAGGATTTAGGGCACGCAAGGGCTGGTGGTGGCACAGAGCCCTTGCTACTGGTGGGTGGGATTGCTTTACCTCTCCCTGAACTCCAGCCAGGCCACTCAGCACATCTCCAGCCACAAGAAGTTTCCAGCTGTTTTGGTTTGAAGCACCAGAGGAGGGGGAGAAGCAGGGGAGGCTCTATCAGCTCTTCCCAGGGAATGTGGTTCAGTTCCTCGCACCTCATCTTTGGTCAGGAAACTGAGATGGGGATCGGCAAAGCTGCTGAGCCTACTTAGACAGAATACCTCAAGAAGAGATGTAGAGCCAAATTATGTCTTGCTAACTTCTCCCGGCCCAACACCTTCCACAGCTCTGCTGCTGGGAAGGCAGGGCAGCACTGGGACCTTTTCCTTGGCCCCTGCTGTGGAACAGCTCCTGGACTCTCACATGCTCTCCTTCTCAGTGGTGGGGAAAGCCACTGCTGTGAGCTGGGACACTGAAGCACCAAGAAAAGCAGATTCAGGCAGATCCCAGATTCCACAGTGCCTGTGCCCAGTGTTTCCTGCTGCTGAGTGATTCTGACAGCCTCTTCTGTGGATTTTAAGAGGGACACAGTGGAGAGAAGCCAGGGTGAACATTCCCATGGAAGGAAAATGAGGTGGCTGTGTCAGAGTAACCGGCTCAGGCTGGATCCAGCCCTCCCTTGGGTGCAACAATTCAGCCACGGGTCTCTGTTTTTTTCCTGCAACTCAGCTCAGGGTTTCAAGAACCCTGAGCCCTCTGTGGTTAATGGTGGATGTACTCCCAGCATGCCAAAGCACAGCCAACAGGCACTGGACTACCTTTCCCAGCAGGGATACAGCAAAGGGAGCAGAGCACAGAGATGGGGCCACACACCCCGGAGAGCACAGAGCCTCCCAGATCAGCCTACACATGGCAGCAGGGAGGTGTGAGGTCAAAATAACCCTCTGCCTGCTCTGCCCACCGCTGGCATCATTCACATCCTGACGTCATTCACATCCTGATCCTCTCCCAGCAAGGGGGATGATGGGGGAGTTCAGGGCACGGGTCATTGAAGGGAATATTCACTGTCACAGCAGAGCAGCTGGAGCCCACAGACAACAGCTGAGGGGTCCTGGCCTAAAGCCAGGCATGGGGACATCAGTGGGAGGTGAACTAGAGGAGTCTGGGCTGCACGAGTCATCCAAGATCGGGCATCCATGACTCCAGAGCGATGAAACGAGGGTAGCTTGGAGAAGAAACAATTGTTGTGTTTAAACTCAGCAGTCAGCAAAACACCTCCCAGCCCTCACTCAGTCCCCCATGGTGGGATGGGGAAGAGAATTGAAAAAGGGTAAAACCCATGGGTTGAGATAAAGACAGTTTAATAGGAGAGAAAAGGGAAATAATAATAATGATAAAAGATTACACAAAACAAGTGACGCACAAAGCAATTGCTCACCACTCACTGAGCGATGCCCAGTCAGTCCCCAAACAGCACCCACCACCCCCTGGCTAACTCCCCCCATTTTTGTTGTCCAGCATGCTGCCACATGGTCTTGAATATCCCTTTGGTCTGTGGGATCAGCTGTCCTGGCTCTGTCCTCTCCAGGTTTCTTGTGCCCCCAGCCTCCTTGTTGGCAGCGCAGCACGAGAGGATGAAAAGTCCTTGGCCACTGCTCAGCAACAACTAAAACATCAACATTATTCTCATCCCAGATCCAGAACACAGCACTGTACCAGCTGCTAGGCAGAAAAAATAACCTGCTTCCAGCTGAAACCAGGACACTGTCAAATCAGCACCACCATCCCTTGTCTCAGTTTCTTCTAACTGGGGACAATAGGATATGTTCCCGTGAAGCTCTGGGGAGTGGAAGTTCTCATATGGTGGAGACTCTGTGATTCTTTTATCTGGGCAACAGCAAGAAAAGAGAAAGAAATGAAAGCAGTTCATTTCTTGGAGCTGCTGTTCTGATGTTCCTTGCAATCCCTTTGTTTTGATTTCAGATGTATGTTCAGATGTATGGTCTGCTCTGGGTTTTTTGGGTTTTTTCCCTACTGTAATGCTATTTATGGCAGAAAGGGGATTTCATCATCTCCCCATGGCCATTCCCAGCAGCTGCTCTTGCCCCTCTCCCGGCCTTGCTCCACTTGGTCTAATAAACTTTTTTTTTTGCTTGGTCCAGTTTCCTTCCTTGTACATCATCTCTTACATCATCTCTGTACTTATCTCAGGTTCTATCATTTCCTATTTCCAAGCACCTCTGAGAATAGCAATAAACACCACGTACAGCAGTATCTTGGCATAACAAACCAGCTGCAGGCAGCAGTTCTAAGTGACAGAAAACCAGCCTGGAAATTAAGATTTCTTCACCACAGGACATCCACCTGGTAAAAACTGGGCACAGTTCATTAAGAAAATCAGTATTTACAGTTCCTCACCCTACAGGAAGATCTAGGCCAAAAAAAGTGAAGATTTGTTAAGTAGCACCCCACTCTTACGTGCCCTCTGCTGCTCCCAACTGGCACTGAAATTCCCTCTTGTTTCACAATGATTTATGGCTAAATGCTATCATTATAAAGCAGAATCAGACTGCTTCTGTGCAAGATAACACTCATTAGGCAGACTTTCTGACTAGATCTTTTTCGCTGTTTCATTGATTATTTTTACATTGTAATGTGCAAAAACCTATTCATGTCTTTATTAGCCTGACTTGTTTCCTACGTTTATGAAAAAGATCTTTCTTTGATAACAGTTGTTATTGCTGGAATAAATGTCAGACTATGATCTACTGTAATATATCTTACTGAATTGCCTTCTCTAATTTTGTTAGTTGAAAAAAACCACCACCTAATTTAAAGAGATAAAACCTTCTGGAAGTGGAACATTGCCACTAATTAGGATAACAAGAACATAGGTATGAGTTGCTGGGAATACTGGAGACTAAGCTTCTCTTTCTAACACAAGAAGAGGCATATTTTTCTGGAACAGTCTTTCTTCTCTTACTGAAATTCTGCTGCTTTGAGGGAAATTATTGACATTAATCTCCTTATCCATGATTCCCTTAGGAAAAATGCTGACCAGGATTCAGCAGCTCCAGATTCAGGTTCTGGGTTTGCTATAAATACCCTGTACGACCTTGAGCAAGCCACTGTTGTTCTGTGACTTAGTTTTTCTGTCTGTAAAACGGCAGCAATGATGAATCCTGTGTTTTATTGCCAGCTCTTACATTACACATATCTGCAGGAGAACTGCTCACCGAATCTCCTCATGCCTTGGCTCCTCATCTCTAAAGGGGAATAATAATACTTCTCTTGTCTACTTATTTTGACTACATTTTGTTCATGTTTGGATGTACTTGAAGTACTGTGGGAGTCTGCCCCAGGACGCAAACAACACATTTCTCTTCTCTCTCACTGCAGGCATGGTGCTGTTTGACCCTGGAATGTCTGCTGTGTTATCTGTGCTGGTTTGGCCTCTCAGGGGAAGCTGCTCTGTCAGTAACAGAACTGATGGACTTGCACTAAAGCACGAGGGAAGCACTCACAGAGTGCACTGTGGTAGATAAATTGCAGGGTAACATCATCACTATGGTCAGTGGTAAATATTGAGGGGACAGAACATCTTGAATTCACACGATCTCTGCACATCAACATCTAATTACTGCTGTACCTCCAGCCCCACAACTTCTGCTTGGCTAAAAACCACATCCATGACTGCTGGCAGTCCCACCTTGATCTAAAATTACATATACCTTACAAGGAAGAGACCACTAACAAACTTTTATATTTGATAGCTCAATTTAAAACCAGAATATCCTCACGTGACTACTGGAGAGAGAATTAGGGTAAGCAGAGATATAAATGTCTACAATGAGCCATCTTTTGTCATTGCTGCTGAGGTGACCTACACCATGGTGACACAGAAGATTTAATAGAGTGCCCAGCTGAGGGAAGGAATTTTGCACAATATTAGATGACAGAGTTGTTCCATTGTTCAAGTACCACAGGCTTTTTTAGTCTGTCACGAGGCTGGGGTACAAACTCACAGACTGTGCCTCTCACACCTGCCTTTGAACAAGGTTGCCTGTGTAATTATGCATGTGAAGTACGTCTGCCTGTAAACACCAAATTCATGCAGCTGAATTTTGATTTAAAAATTCCTCCCAGCCCTCCAAGCAGACACATCAATCTCCACTGCCTACCCAGCTTAAAGTAAGACCTGATTCCACCTGGATTGATTGCATTTCAGTAGCAGGGGAGGAGTACAGACTCATTTGTAGGATCCATTCTACCATTTTTTAGTGTGCAGAAGACCAGCTCAATGCAAGACACTTGATGCTGAGCAAAAAAAGGACAGAGCCCCTTTAGAGATGTGGATTTCTTTCTCTTTATTATTTAAATACCTGTTATTTAGTGTCTCTGCATGACCGAATTATTATTCTTTTTCAGCTGTTTTTCTGGAATTCACTAGATTCCACAATCTGCTGTTGAAATGCTGGTACAGTTAGATCAATATGAAAAGCCAGTTTGTTCAACAGCAGTTTTCCAGGCAGAGTTACAGAATGTCAGCTGTTTGAACCCAGAGAAAATAACAGTTCTCCTCTATTTATGTTTCCAATGGGTGCATTCAGATTATAGCTCATCAAAATGAAGACATTACAGGCAACTATGTCTCATTTTCTCGTAAGGAAGCTGGAACACCAAGAGCTGGTTGAGAAACGAAGGGATTGAATTTTAAAAGCAGCACAGGCAGTTCATGCTCCCATCTCCCTGCCTTGCAGCACCATCTACAGAGATGCTGTCAGAATCACACCCACTGCAAACCGGGAAGCTCCAGTTCCCTGGACAAACCAACCCCGGCTCAGCGATTAACCTGCTCAAGAAACTGCGAGTTTGACAGCCCTAAAAACTGAAATCTTCCTGCAGCAAGATAAAGGCAAGAATATGATCCATTTCCCAGGACCCCCTCAGTTCTCATGCAGAAAATGCACCTCTAGCAATGACAGAGGTAACCCAGACACTTTGCTGGTTTTTTTTCTTTAAAAACCTTCCTGCAGAAAAACTTCTTTAGCAGAGAAGTGTTCCAACTGCAAAAGGATGGTGGGATTTTTCAGGGCAAAATGCACTTCACGGTCCATTAATCCTGAATTTGGCACAAGCTGATTGCTCAGGCTTCAAAAGAGTGCAATATTTCACCTCCTCGGTGTATCTACTCAATTACACAAGATAAAACATCGTGGGGATTGACCTTCATCTGATCACTGGAGCATAAGGTCTGCTTGCCCTTCACGTGGCCTGGGTACCCAAACACTGATACAAGGACTGGACCACAGTGAAGGAGTTTTTAGGCACAAGCAAAGGAGTTTGCAGTTTAAAAGCTGGAGTTTGAAATATGTCTCTGATTAACTTGCCATTTAAAAAAAAAATGCCTATCTATCCACCTCAAAATAGAATGTTCTTCTGCATATGGAGTGGTTTTTTCCACCAGAAGCCAGATCCAAATGCCACAGTAGTAACTGGAAAGTTCCCCACCAGGCCCTGGCTGTGGGAGGAGGTGGGTGCAGGAATGTGCCAGTGCAGGCAGCATTGCAATCTCATGGCTCACTGGGAGCAGCAGCAAAGAACAGGCATTCAAAATGCAGATAAAAGGGCAAAGGAAGGCACAGGCTCCGAACCTACGGCAGTGGGCTTAGGCACAGACATGCAACAGCCCTGAATATTACCAGCACACACTTGGGAAGATGTATTTAGGGATATGTGCTGTCTTGGGAGGGGAAAATATGACCTGGGTTTTTTATGCTCAGATCAAGTGCTACATTCTAACGTGGTTGTTTGGCCGTGCCTGTAGGGAGGACATACCAGGACCCAATTCCTCTGATGGTTGAACATATTCTTCTAATTTCCAGCTTATGTTTATTCATTACCAGGCAGAACAGAACTACCAGCTCTTATCTTCCATGAAAACCAACTACCTCACAAAGTCTTCAGGTTAACCCAGCACTGTCCACCTTCAGTAAAAAAATCCATGTTGCATTTCAGCCCATTTCTCTTTGCCTCATGTCTGCTATTATTCCTTCTTGCTAAATTTATCCCAAAGTTTTTTATTTTATTTGGATCAGACTTCAATAATTTTTCCTCTTTTTAAAAGCTGGAAGAATTTTTCCTCTTCTCAAATTGTGTTTTGTTGCTCATGCAGGGATGCTGTTACACAGCCAGATATAAAGTGCTCTTGGATATCTGAGTCAGAAATTAGAATATTCCAGCTGAAAGGTGTCTATAACGATCATTTAGCCCAAATCATTGTCGCATTATGATCTTGATGATTTGTTCCACTTGGATGAGGTAATTTCTGTCTCCATGCATTCATTTCCTCTGTGTACATTTCCACTACATATTATACATTCATTTGTGTCCTGCCTCTCTCCCTTTCACCACCTCTTCCTCTCCTTCCTCTCCTGCTATGTATGCCTATTTTGCTATTTGTTTTAATTTCCTTTGCAAGATCTACCTTAGCTTTACTTCTGGCACATTTCCTTTTATGCCTACACTTCCTAACTTCTAAGACGCAGTTTTCTTTGATTAATCCTTTTTTCCATTCCTTCTACTCCCTTTGCTTATTCCTAGTATCCACTTTGAAGTGGTTATTCACCAAGTCTGGACCCGTTCCTTGCAGAGTTTTATCCCTCTGTGTATCCCTCTGTATAGTTTTTATAGCCCATGCCTAAATTCCAAGCCTGCCCAACATCCAAAACTTTTTAAGCTGGCAAAAATCAGAAAGCAAAATATGCTAATTGCTGCTGTGTACCAACTTCCAGCACATTGGGCTTCCTACTGGGTTCATGTTCTCCATCCAAATGAGATATTCCAAAAGGTTTTTCCTAAAAGATCATGGTGAGACCACTGATGGCAGGAGACATTTCTCTTGACCTCCAGCCACGGCAGCAGTGCCAAGAGAAGGCAGGAAGGTCATTAGCTGTTCTCATAGTATAAAAATGGTTACAGTAGATTAAAAATTAGCATGAAGAAATGAAGCACACACACATATTTTTAAAGCCCTTGTCAGGCAGCCAAAGTGAAAGCAGATTTCACCAGACCACGAAAAATGAAATGCGTGCATTAGGCCTTGTATGGCTGGAGCTTATTTCCTTGCTAAATTCCAAGTTTCAGGTCTCTCCCACTGAGGCAGAAGTGCTGCTCAAGAAAACTCCCCAAATATCTTATAATAGCAAAGGGATTTTTTTTTTTTCTATTTTTCACGGTACAAGTTTGCCCAGGCGGTTAAATAAAAACGAGATAACATTTCCAGAAAATGTGGTTGTGATTATAGTCCCTGTTCCTACCACATGTGTAAATATGGGTTGGTTGGGGAGGGTGTTTTGAGGGTTTAAGCGAGGGAGTCTCTGATGATCCATGGGGAATCTGTGGATGTCCCTTAGAATAAAGGCATGGGACGCATCGGAGGGAGCCCAAACCCACCTCGTGTCACGTCTGCCACACACTGGGACTGATAGCAGCTGGGAAAAGTCATTTTAGTCACCGCGTTGAAAAGTGTGTTTTGAGAAGTCAAATCCCATATTGTTGTTTTAAATGGTTTGTTCACTTCCAGGGAACGTCCTGGGTTTCGAATGATTGGGGCAGGGAAAAAAGGCTGCGTGTGGTTGTTTGGAAAACAGAAGATTGAATGGAAGCAAAGGAAATGGCAAGGAAGGGGTGGGAGGGATTCAGAAGAGAAAAACAAATGGGATGTGGGGATGAGTGTGGGGATGGACGAAAGGTTGGACTGGGGCTGGACTGGAGATGGATGTGGGGATGGACCAGGGGATGGACGTGAAGATGGACATGGGAATGAACGTGGGGTTGATGTGGGCCTGGACGTGGAGATGGCCGTGGGGATGGACACGGACACGGACACGGACAGGGACGTGGCTGTTTCTGCCCCGGCCCCCAGAGAGCCGGAACTCTGTTGTCTTGGCCGCGGACCCGGGCGGAGCGCCGCGGCGCGGGCGGCCGGAAGGCGGCGGGCGCTGCACAACGCGGAAGTGCCGGTGCGGGCCGGGGC
>VYXC01004915.1:306827-319407 GCA_013397175.1 Platysteira castanea | reverse complement strand
CCCCTTCCTCTGAACCCTCTCCTCAAAACCCCCCTGTCCCCCGACCTTCTCCCCTCTGCCCCTCCTTCCCCACCCTGTTGATTTTCCCACTCCTTCACGTCAAACGAATAGAAGAGTTCTGTGTGTGCCGATCGCACCTCTATTCGCTTCGTGCATAATAAAGCAGTTACTGTTCTAACAGCTTCATGTTAGCATTAACGTGAGGTTTTTGATGTCTCTTTACCTCCAAAAAAAAAAAAATTCATAAAGCAGAACTCTTCTATTCACCTCACTGTGGGCACTGTTAAATACACTGGTGTAGTTTACTCCCATTGCTTAAATTCCTCCATAACTTGCTCTGATGTTCATTGCCCTTTTATTTACCCCTAAATACAAATAATACTCAAACACGTCTGTGAGAGAGGGGAGTCAGTAGATTCTAGTGTAACTCCTCTTTACAGAAACTACCAAAAGTTCCTGGTTCAGAGGCTGTTTCTGGAGCTTTTTCTAGGTTTTGAGCTACTCAGGCTGTGATGGGCTGCTTGGCAGCTCAGCTCTGCTCAGGTTTTCACACTTTCTGTTTAAACTTATCATTTATTGGTCATAGCCACCAGTAAATATCTGCTGGCAGTCTCATCATTCTAAATAGCTTTACATTAATGCATTTTTGTTAGGAAAAGCAGTGCTTCCTGTTGCTGTCAATGGTCTTTGTTCATTGCTAACTTTATTACACCTGTGTCTAATAAGCTGTGTATTAAATTGCATTTGCAGAACAGGAAATGTTAATAGTAATTTGTATTATACATGTGTACTTTGGCTCTGCATTTAGTCCTTGTTAATTTTCTTTTTTTTTTGCCATATCAATGTCACTTCTGTAGATCCTTGTGTTTTTTAAAATATCACCTAGGAAAAGCACTGATATTTCAAACTAACTGCTTCTGAGCAGTGAAACTGCACTTTACTCAGCAGCCAGTGCAATAACACTTAGCACCTACATCAAATATTTATTTGCAGTGTTTGTTAACATTAATTGAAGGTTTTGCTGGGCTGCTCACCCGAATGCAGTGGAGGCTCTCAGTGACTGTAAATTGTCCATCTGCACTGTGGCTGAAAAGAGTCATTTTGGCCCTGGTGGTCATTTCAGAGTTCCACAGTTGCTACAAGTGAACTGTTTTAGCAAGAAGTGTAAAGATGTCAGTGTGGGCTGTTTGTCTGTCGTGGTTTTAGGTGCCTGTCGCTGTCAGAGGTGCAGGTTTCCTTTGATGGTACCCCCGCAGCAGAGCTGCTGTGTGCCAGCAAAGCAGGGTTGCAAATTCTAGCCCACAGTACTTCAGCTTCCCTTAGCTCATCTCCAGCTTCCTCCTCAAGAAATCCTTTGCTGTGAGAACTCTCTGTCAAGAGTTGCATTCTTAAACTCGGATAATCAAAGCAACATCTTTAACAGTAGAGTCCTGTTTCAAAAGCCTGGTGTAGGATAAGAGATCATCAGCTGATGATCATCAGCTGCTTTGTTAAAGTATTTTGTTCAATTTTAGGTCTGACTTTGTTAATCTTGGAGTGAAATACCCTTTTGCTCACACATCCCCTCCAGATGAACAGAGGAGGTGCAGATACGTTGTCTGGTGTATTTTTTCAGTTCCCTGCAGGGTTATGTTCCCTGAAAGTAGAGCACAGCTCAAGTGTGTACAGAAGTGACTGAACATTTGCTTTTGCTCTGTGTCCTTTGCAGTCTATTTTATCCTGTGAGAACTGGGGTGCTTGGCAATAAATGTCCTACAAAAGCTTCTCTGTGCCCCCTCCAATCATAATCAAACCCAGTGGATGCTGGGTGCTGCAGTCAGACTGCTCTTGCTGTCATACTGCACTGTATTCTCCTGCAGGTTTTCTGCCTGACATTTCAGTATTTAGAAACTTCACTGTGCAATTACTTTGTAAAACAAACCAAGCTCTGCATTTGATCTCTTATGTTCTTGCTGTTTACCAAGGAACTGAAATATTTCTTTTAAAAGGTGGTGCACTAAGCAAAATGCTGACTTAAAATGCAATATCATAATGTATTTATTGATTAACCATGTCTTAAAAGCCAGTTTGTTTGTTCTTGGTAAACCATCATGCTTTAAAAATAAATCAGTATTTTCTCAACTGACCATGCCCTATATCTGTCCTATGTCTCTTTTTTCCCTTTTATCTTTTGCTGTCTCTAACTGGATGGGGCTGATGGGATCCACAAATCACTTCAGGAGCTGGATGAGGTATTGTTTTTCACATTTTATTCTGCCGTGGTGCATCAAGGCTACATCACTGAGCTAAAATATTCTTTCTTTATTCTGCTAGTTTATAGAATTTCATTATACAGGATGAGGTGCCTGTGCACAGTGGAAGGACAGGCTGCGTGGAGAAATCAAGCATTTTGTGATATGTTATATTGTGGATAGATAAAAGTATGAACCAGTCTGAGTTACTGTGCACACATGGGGTAGAGTGACTTTGCACAATGAAGCCATTAACTATTCTTCATGCTGTGCGTAAATTATGCAAACTTTATTGATCAGGGATAAAGAAACTGCTTTCAAGAAAGAGTTGCTCAGGAAGGAAGGGGGATTGTTTTTTAAAAAGGGATGGGGTAGGGAACCACAAAACTTTCCAGGCCTGATTTAGGAAAATTAGAAATTTGGGAGAAACTAGGAAGGGAGTGTTTGTATGAAACCTTTCCCAACTAATTAGTTAATGTTGCAGTGGTATCATTGATGATCCTCTCCAGTACTGCCTTGGCTATTTGTGTTCAGCACATTTTAATTTCCATTAACTAAGTGATTTAACCACTTGAGTTGCATGTCAGTTTGCAAGAGTGTTTGTTCTTCAAAATAGCATTGTCTGAGAACAAGCACTTACAATAAAACTTTTTTTCTGAGATTTTTCCCAAATGCAGTTTTCAAATTTGCCAGGCCCAGTGTGAACTGTGCTGCAACATTGGCTGTGAATTGTTGTACCAGCATGAGAGTTACTTGAATTCTCACTGCAATATCATCTTTCCTCCTGGAAAATCTGCTAAGAATTTATTCTAAGAGCAACTCTGAGCTCTCAGATCCTGTGGGAAGTGGGAGGGTGTAGGTCATTTGCACAGAGGTCAAACCAGGAGATGTGATGTTTGATCATGAGCAAACACACCTCTGAGGTTAATTTCTATGGGAAGGCAAACACGCACTTTTTCTGATGCTCAAGGATTTGGATCTAATTAGAACAAAGCTAATTTGCTGTCTTTTTTTCCCTCTGCAGCTGGCTGATGATCGCATGGCCCTGGTGTCGGGGATAAGCCTAGACCCCGAGGCAGCCATTGGAGTGACGAAGCGATTGCCTCCCAAATGGGTCGATGGTGCAGACGAGGTAAGTGCTGTGGCACATCCAGCACACAGCTGGACTTCCCTTGGAGGGATTTGTTAGGGCTGTCACTCACATTCTGTCAGTTGTGTGACAGAATAGTATTGCGAGAAGGATTCAAATAAGAACTTTAGTTTGAATTTTTGTTCGACCCTGGTGAGGAGGAGTCCAGTTGAATAGACCCTAAAATGGTGGAGATGAACAGTTCAGTGTTTGAAAACAGGAAATGTTAGTGTTTTCTAGCAGGATAATTTTCCTGCCTGTGCAGTCTGGATGCCTTGCAAGTTATGGAAATATTTGGACAAATGCAATGGAGTAATTCTGGAGGAATCCAGTTAAAATCCCTCTCCAGTATTTGGAGTGTGAAGCTATTCTTGACTTTCAGAAAATCCTTTTTAAATGTACACTCAGAACACGTTGGCTCATCAGTTTGTGTGGACAGAACCCATTGTGCAGAAAGATGCTTAGGATCCTTTTTACTGCTGTAATAATCATCCTTACAGATTTATTTTTAATTACTTGGTTGAAAGCACAGCTTTTAACTTCTACTGTTGAGTAGGGGCCATTCAGTGTTTGGCAGAGTTGAAGCTGTGACCTGACTTTTCGTTTATAATTTTGAAAGTTGGCTAAATCTTCTTGCTTTGATACTGTATAATTATAAAAATATTATTCCATCTTAATGAAGCATATTTGAAAACGGCAGTCTTGCCTAAGAATAACAAGTAGGTTTAGTAGCAAACTCAAAGTCTAGTAAGAGTATTCAGTTTCTTAGTCAGCTTTTTATGTGGCTTTTAATGATGTTTGGTCTGCTTTTTATGTTACAGATTTCTCTCAATGATTTTTGTCTAACATTTGTCAGAACCTTTTCCCCTGAAGCATTAATTACTTCTCTTTCTTCCTGTTGGGCTTTTTTTTTTTTTTTAGATTCAGTATGATATTGCCAGGGTTAAACAGAAGATGAAAGAATTAGCCAGTCTTCATGATAAACATCTAAACAGACCCACACTGGATGACAGCAGTGAAGAGGAACGAGCAATAGAAATTACAACCCAAGAGATCACACAGGTACAGAGTGCTTTGCATCCTAAACCTCCAGTTTGGCACATCTTTAATGCATTAGGACGAGGCAGTGGTTTGCTCTGAGCAAAGGATTTATTTTATGATCAGTACTGGAGTGAGCCAGAAGTCCTGGGCTCTGCTCTGGACTTCCCAACGAGTCACTGAAACCTCCCTGTTCTTTCCCTTACCTGTTTGCTTTTCTACTTGGAATAGGATGGGGAGATGAATCAAATCAGATTTACAGATATCTCAGAGAAATCTATCTGCAGATGCCTATTCTAAGGCTTGCAGTCCAGCTAATTATAGTGAAACGAAGTCTTTGGTCAGAGGTAGTTGTGTTACTCTGCTGCCTTGGTAGCTTGAAGTTATTTGTTCATTTATGTCCTGTTTCCATATCTTTTTAAACATTGCACGGGGCAAATTAAATAATTACTTTAAAAATGTAGAAATAAAAATATTCAATGTGGCACTTCTGCAATATGCTGTTT
The DNA here is from genome assembly GCA_013397175.1 of Platysteira castanea. Taxonomy (NCBI): domain Eukaryota; kingdom Metazoa; phylum Chordata; class Aves; order Passeriformes; genus Platysteira; species Platysteira castanea. The sequence goes on along the minus strand of VYXC01004915.1, from coordinate 314,503 downwards.
CAGGTGTGGGCTGCTGTATGTTTTTGCACTAATGGAATTGTTTTCTCAGTTATTCCACAGATGCCAGAGAGCAGTCCAGGTGTTGCAGAGCAGGTCACGTACTTGTACAGAACAAGAAGCACGTGTTCTCAGGAATGTAGTGTCTTCCTTAGCACAGTCCCTTCAGGACCTCTCCACCAACTTTAGGCATGCACAGTCTGACTATCTCAAACGTAAGCATAAGAGATGTGACAGTAATGCATGGGCCCCTTCTGTGGAAACCACTCACTGAGGGGTGCCTATTTTCTTGGTTGGGAAAACTGAAGCACAGCAGGGTTAAATGATGCACACAGGACTAACAAGAGGTTAGAATTTGAGAGTTTCTGGTTCACAGCCCATGTTCAAACTGTTTTGTTCTACTCCTTTTTTCAAGTTGATAAAGAAGAAATGTTGTAATTAAGCTTATCAGCAAAACAGAGTATTTCATCCATCCACATTTTTAATGCATTTTGCTTCTCAAATTGTGGTTTGCAAAACTGCTTCTGTTCCACTGGTGAAGCAGCCACTGGCTTTCAGCCATGATACCTGCTGCAGATGGCAGACTGTGATAGATAAAGCTTAAAACCTAGTCTGTGATAAATTAAAATTCTGCATCCATAAAGAGATTGGAAGTGGAACAATCACTGTTTAAAACTCTAAAATTTTGTTTGATTCTGTTTTAAGATGAGTCAGATTATTTTAATCTTGAAAGAAACCCACAAAAACTTGATTTTCAAATTTAACATTGATATTTCTTCCTCCTGTGGTATAAATGGCACAGGTGGAACTGAAGATGACAGTTCAGACAAGGGGTGTTCCTAACAGAATTTGTTACAAAATAGCCTGGAGTGATCACACTTTAAGGCTCTTGACTTACCTAAATTTTTTAACTTCATGGAACATAACTTAAAAGTCACTGATTTAATCAGTCTTGCAAGTCTGGTTGAATTTGTTATGCTTTCTTAAATAATAAGCCTGTGTGACAGTTAAAAATGTAGATAGTGTGATTTATGTCATTTAGTAGCCAGATTTTCTTTTTTGTGCTTTATATCTGGTGCTTCAGGTCTTCCTCTGAGTGTGCTTAAATATCATGTTCAAACATAGTTTGTCTTTTACAGGTATGAAGAATAGAGAAGAAAGGTCCAAACACTTCTTTGACACCTCAGTCCCACTGATGGATGATGGGGAGGATGATACACTTTATGATAGAGTAAGTTGTCATTACAGAAATTCAGTATGAATTGCATTTTCTCAGGTTATAAATATCTATCCAAGTTATGAAATCTTGTTATCCTTTTAATTATTTCTAATGTTTTCATACTATGTAAATATTATGAACATAACATATGTTCATATTAGTGTAAATCTTGTATTTCAACAGGGTTTTACAGATGACCAGCTGGCATTGGTGGAGCAGAACACACTGATGGTGGAAGAGAGGGAACGAGAAATCCGTCAGATTGTGCAGTCAATCTCCGATCTCAACGAAATATTTAGGGACCTGGGAGCAATGATAGTAGAACAGGTACATTGAGAGCACAGTGTTAGTAAGAAGTGGGACATTCCATGTAGTGTGAAGGCTTCCAGACTCACTTTTCCTAACTTCTTCATGCTCAGGTTTCATCTGCTTGAAATATGCCACAAGTTGAGTTAATGAAAGTAAATTAATTCAAGTGGTAATGTGGGTTAGATTTAAAAAAAAAAAAAAAAAGACCATAGAAAACCAAAGTTCTCTTGGTTATTTCTCCCAGAGATTCAGTTTATGTTAAATGTGTCAGCCAAAAGCACCTGGTCTGGAATTAAGAGGATTTTTAGGGATGTGATGTGAGATGGTGACAGAGCTGCCATTAGGAACTGAGCAAGGAAGTTGCTTAATGAAGTCCCAACCAGTTCTTCTGTAAAAGATCATTGTTTACATAGTTCATGAGCTGTTTGCTGTGGGTGTTGGTAATTACTCTGCTGCTTATGATAACAGTTGCTTTATGAAGTTCATTTAGGTTCAATTTGGTGCTTGTTTTCTCCATTTTACTTAGGGAACAGTTCTAGATAGAATTGACTATAATATTGAACAGTCATGTATGAAAACTGAAGACGGTCTAAAACAACTGCATAAGGTAAGCTGATGGAATACTTAAGCCATTTTGCATATTAATAATCTTTTATAATTAAATAGCTATTAAGTTATTCAGTCAATTTTCAGTTGGACATTGTCCCTTTTAGAAATTACTTCTGTACAGTATGAAATGTCCAGCTGTACTGTAGGAGGAGCTTTCCATATAACTTCTGGTAATGTCATGCTTGATGCCTCGAGTTAATTTCTTAAATGACTTTCTGGGCATCCAACCAATGTGCTTTGATATTTATATTGCTGACCTGGTGGGACCTGTCTGCAATTCCTTCTCTGTTTGGAGAGCCAGGCACTTGGGAACAGGGCTGGGTATTGGGTACCTCACTGCAGATTTTAGTTTGAAAACATTATCTCAATCATGTGAGCGGAAAGAATAATTATTAATGTTTTCTTTTACCATCTGACACTTGTTAGATGTCAGGTCCAACCTCTTGCTTTAATGTGAAGCTTTTGCTATGAACACCTGAAAAGTTTTAAAAACATTGATCTCAGCAGATGATAGTTTTGTGGTCATTTTGTTTTGGTTTTATTTTGAAGGTTTATTAATTAAAAACAAAATACAAGCTTTGTTTTGTTTAGCTTCAATTAGTAGACTTTCATTTGGCTTTTGGAGAGTTTTCTTTATGTTGCATCCTATTAAATCCTCTGGGAAAAGGAGGAGAGAGATGAGAAAATATGGTTAGAAGAAAGAAGGAAGGAAGGAGAAAACTTGAGAACCAACTCAAAAATAAAGCTTTCAGTTCTAATTAAATGAAAATGCACAGCTGACCAGGTACAACAAATATACCTATTAAAAAAGGAAGTTCTGTTGTGAATTTTCATGTCCTTCAAATATGATCCAGGAATCTAATCTCAGCAAACTGAGTCTTCTCTTTAACACGGGTGGGTGTGACTTCAGTGCTCATTTACCTTCCCTGGAGCTTATGGTGCAGAGCAGAGTTATTATGTAGGAATTGCCTACGTTATATACATTATACATTGTATGAGATGTCAGGTTACTGAAGAACAATTTGAAACACATGGACTTCACTTACACTAAACAAAAGTCTGTACTTCAGCCTTGCAGAAATCGAATTATTAACTGTTTCTTCTCTGTTTTATAGGCAGAGCAATATCAAAAGAAGAATCGGAAGATGCTCGTTATTTTAATTTTGTTTGTTCTAGTAATTGTCCTTATTGTTGTTCTTATTGGTGTAAAGTCACACTAGGTTTCGCTTCATTTTCTCATTTTTGGAGTTTCTGTGAACTTTTTTCCCAATGTGAATGGATGGACCTGCACTCCAGAAAGCTGCCTTTGAATGTACGAGCCCTTGTGGTGCAACGTCTGTGCAATGTTTCTGTAGAATTCTTCAAAGTACAAGTTTGGTGATCCGTGAGGTGTTTGTAAGGATTATATGGAAAATGTCAGGAAATTTGATGCTCCCACATAAAAAAATTTGGCGCTCTATGCAGAGGTATTTGGAAACACAGTACTTAAGAATAATTAAAAATTGAAGTTTACCCGTGAGTACAGTAATTAGTGTGTTACTGTGAACAAAAATGTGTTGTCTTCTATATTCTTATGTCGTAATTGTTACAGGCTTCAAATTTAAACAATGTTACTGAGTCAATGGGACTGGATATCAAAAATTGATGTAGATGTAAAATTTGTTGAGACACAAAATTGTTTGATTGAATGCCCTTTCTTCCAGACTCAAAAACTCCACAGAACTGGATAGACAGCTAAAAGAGAAAGCTTTTAGCAACCAGAACCTAATCCAACCCCTGTGATCTTAATTTAGATACTGTACCATTACTAAGAATCAGTGGTACTCAATCTTGTAAATAACAAGATGTAATCACTGGCATAATTTAACATGTTTAGTTAATTAAAAAATTTTTTGAGCTTGAGTAATCATGGGAATGATTTTCTTTCAGTGGGATGAGCATATATTTTTTTCATGCCTAATTTTTTTAGTTTAAAGTACAGACATTACATTAAAGCAGTGGTGAAGTTAAGCTGAAAAAATGGAGTAGAAACCCAAGAAGAGAATCTCTCTGGCCTGCTCTAGTGGGTCTTGGATGTTTCAAACTGTAGCTGCTGTATAAGTTGTTTGTTTTACAGTGCATTTGTCCATATGGGTTATGTATTTTGTATAAGAAGTGGCTTCACTACAGTAGATATTACATCCATTTTCCCTGGCAGAACATTCTCTTTCAAATGTCTGCCTGGAAGAGGACGTGTTCATGGTCTTTCACTGACCATGAGAGATGTCATGCAAGTGACATGTTACAAGGCCTTCAGTGGAGAATTTGGGGTTTTTACTATTTTTTTCAGTGGAAAACTTTGCTGCAGGCTGTACAACAGAAATGAGGGCAACGTGTAAGTAATAGAACACTCCTAATTTAATTCAGGCCTGAAGTGGTGTGCAATTGGAGAGGCCTTGTCTTAATATTTTTAATACTGCTTTTTTATATGTTTGGGGTTTTTTTTTTCCCAAAGGGACTGTAACTTCCTTCATTTTTTGACTGATACAAGTGCTCCCCATAGACCTGCAGAGATGCTCTGCTCCAAGCCCCAGAAGTGCAGTTTCAAAACACTATGATACTGAAGTTGCATCTGTTGCCTGCCCTGAGTTTCTTTACTCTGTCCTAAAGAGGACCTGAGACGTGGCTTTAAACTGACCATTTTCAGGAATGGACCTGACAGCAAAGACTGCAAAAACATGAAAGCCTTGGCTTTTTGTGGGGCTTATGAAAAGCTTTGTACCACTTTTGTTACCTCTAGAGAAAGGGGATGTTGAACTACCAAAACTGCCAGTTCAAATTCTTCATTGAACTCATGAAGTAAATTGGTGAAAGGAAGAATGAGGCTTGTGTTGGGTGTGCAGCTCCCCTGTTCTGGTGATAGATCTTTCAATGATCGTGAGTAAAACTACTGTCTCCCTCGTGCTGTCTGCATCACTTGGTGTGAAGCAGCAAATTGCTATAATTTAATATACTGTATTTGCAACTTTCTCTCTAACATGAGATCGTGTTATTTATTTCTGTCTTGACCGGTGCTTTTGACATTTTATCATGGCAGATGGATTCAAAGAGGTAATAAAACACTTCCAACCTAATTGGGCAATTATTCTTTTTTTATTTAAATTACAAACTGAAACATACTTTCGTGACGTTAACACGTTTCTGTTCTTCATAATAAATGAAAGTGGCAGTGATGTGAAATATCTTTTTTTTTTAAGTAACTTTCAGTAGCACAATGTCATTTGCATTGTCAAGAGTTATTTCCCATGAGTTATGCCCACTGTCTACCTGGTTTCTACCCAAATTCTGTACCAGGAAATGCATTTTTAGTGAGGTTAAACTCAGATATCAAGTGTCCTGTGTAACTTGAGCTAGAATTTACTGAAGCTTCATTATACTGAGGAAGAAAACTCAGGACAGGCTTTGAAATCATTGCAGGTGTGTGGCTTATTGTGAGTCAGTCTGAATAACTATCAGCAGTTAAATCCAAGCTGATGCTGTGCTTTGTGGGAGTGTCCCCACAGAATGGGTGCTGCCTGTGCCTTTGGGCAATGAAAGCCCAGAAAAGCCCCAGCAGCTGCTGCCTCCTCAGGTATTCCAGGAGCTGCCTGAGCCTCCTGCCTGCGCTTCTGCCCAGCCTCTGAATCTCTGCTGCAGGCAAAGCTGGGACCCGCTCGCAGGCTGGGGCTTCCTCATGGTTGCTGGATTCTTCTCAGCCTGTATGGAAATACGCTCACATTCCTTACAAAGGACCAGAACAGCATTGCTAGAGCATCTCCCAAGGATCTGTGGCTCCTCACCTGGTGGGAATGGCCTCTAAAGCTGTTGGCTTGTACACAATTTCTCCATTAAAATGCATGTGAGCGTGCAAAAAATGAGCTGCAACTTGTTAACAGGAAATAATTGTATGCCAAAAGGAGTCTTAAAAGCACTGTAATAACAAATTTATTTCTACTACAAGTTTTCTCTAGAAACTGAAAAGTGATCTGGAAGAATTGGTTTCTTGCTTGGTGATTTTTGGAATGTGCTAAAAATTGGAGTGTCTATACTTGATGTAGTGGTCACTGCCTAGATTGCATTGATTCAAGGTTTGCTTTTTTAAACCACAACACAAAGGAGTCTTAACTCTTTTGTTTAAGTGTTTGGAAACTCTGCTTTTGGTACAGCCTTGCAAAATTTAAGTTCTTGGATAGGTGACAGTGAAACTGATTTTGTTGGGGAAAAAAAACGTTTACTATTAAAACACAAACCAGAGAGCATTCTTAAACAAAACTCATTAAAACAGGGAATTCATTATAATTTTGCATATTAATTACAATGGGTTGTATAAGATTACATTTTACTGGCTTTATTCCATGAATACTTGTAGAGGATCAATAACTGGAAGACAGGTCCTTGCTGCAGCTTCTGCTGAAGCTCAGACAAATAGAAACATTTGCAGCTGCTGGTGGTGGGACGTTCACAGGGAGTTTCTGTAGATAAAATTGATTTCCTCAGTCCGTTCCCTTTACGAGGACCCTCCTCTGCTGCCTTTAACTGCAACAAAAGGATTGCGGGTTAGGTGAGTGTTTCCTACTGTTATATTTGCTTTTCAGATGCTGTGGATTCAGGGAATGTGCTGGTTTTGGACTCTTAAAGCAGCAGGAATAGCAGATTTTGAACTCAGTGATGGGGAGCTTACACTCTGGAGGAATCTTTGGAATGTCTCAATCCTGAAGTAATTGCTGTGTGTCCTCTCACTCCCATGCTGATCTTATGGATTATGGAACAGTGGACCCCTGAGCAGTGTGTTTTCCGTGGCTCAGTAAAGAGACTCGTAAAGTTGGAGCCTCTATTTTGAGTTACTGTCCCGTCTGTGAGGATGCACGACCGACCTCTGCAACAGATGTTCCTACAACTTTTATTTTCAATAAAGTTTCAGTGATGTCCCTTTAAAGACCTTACTCTAAGGAAATTTTTTGTTTGTTTGGTTTTTTTTTCTGGAATTCAGCATGGGTTTTGTGGGTTTTTTTCCCCCTTTCTTTTTAGATGTATCTCCATCATATGCATCAGCATTCACTCTTCCCGCCTAGGTGGAAGACTGCACAGACCTGCCGGCCTCTCCTGGCTGCAGATCAATGAGCATCAGGTTCCCCAAGGAATGGTCACAGCACCAAACCTGTCCGAGTTCCAGGAGCGTTTGGACAACGCTCTCACGGACAGGGTGGGATTGTTGGGGTTGTCTGTGCTTGGCAGGAGTTGGACTCGATGACCTCTGTGTGGTCCTCCCAAATCAGCATATTCTGATAACTCTCGCTGACCAAACATTAATTGCTCTTGGCAACTACAAAAAGATTAGAATAAACACCTTACTACACTCCAACCCACCATTTAAGCGTACTGTGAAAACAGGCGCTTGGAAAGCACTGTTTGCTCAGCGCTGTTCCCGGGACCCCGCTCCGGCCGTGCCCGGCGCTGCCCGGCGCTGCCCGCGGCCGTGCCCGGCGCTCCCGCGACACCGGCGCGTCCCCGCCCCGCGGAGCCG
>VYXC01004915.1:270599-306775 GCA_013397175.1 Platysteira castanea | reverse complement strand
GAGGATGGGGGACGGCTGCAGTGAGCGCCGAGAGCCCCCTCCCCGCCCGCAGCCACTGCGGTGGGAGCTGCGGACCTGTTTGTTTAGTGGTGGTGATGGCTTGTGGTAGAATGATAAACGTTTTGCATTGCGGCTTTTAGGTCGCTAGATGTTTGGCAGGGGATTTTATACAGGACTCCCCAGTCTCTTAAGATAATATTTACCCTTCTTGGTTTTATTTGCTTTTAATTAAGTTGCTATGTGAAATAATAATTCGGAGCTTGTAAATCAATCCTCCTATTTATCACTAGGAAAACTGTCTCAACTTAAGAAAGCTCTGAACCAGCCTGTGCACTAAACAGTGTGGTTTAAAATTGTAATTCATACGGCTTAAAGGAGATGCTTGTAATGGAAAGTACGTTTATATTTTCTGGTTAATGAACAGGTTTGTCAAATTTCCTGTTTCTTTTCACTCCAGAAGTTGTTGGGCACAATTTCTTTGTTTCCAACACCTGAACCCCTGTCATTAAGAAGTGCCTAAATACAGCAGGAGTGAAGTGGGAAGGAAAGTCTGGCACAGTTCTTTGTCTTTAAATCCTTCGTTTCTCCCCAGATCTGGCAGTCTGCTCTGAGCACTCTGAATCCCAACCCCACGGACAGCTGTCCCCTGTACCTGAACTATGCCACGGTGGCCGCGCTGCCGTCCAGGGTCAGCCGGCACAACAGCCCGTCCGCAGCTCAGTTCATCACCCGCCTGGTCAGGAACTGCCTGCCAGGAGGGGTCAACAGATGCATTGTTGTAAGTGGCTCTTGAAATGCTCCTGGTGAAATGTCTAGTGACTGTTTTCTCGACTTTTCCGGGTTGTAGGTGGCTCCAAGGAGACTGGAGGTGGACAAGTTTGACTGATATAATTATACCGACATGAGTGGTTTTGCACTGACATGTAGGCAAGACCTGACGGTAATGGCTTGTGCATGCTCAAGCAGCTGGAGGGAATTAGGGCTGGATATGTGTGGTGTATCTTCAACCACGAATGCCCATGCAAAAGGAACCATTAGTGGCTTTTTCCAAAGTAGGATTTGGGATGTTAGCACATGCTTCAGGAGACTGATGTAGCCTTCGTGAAGGGTGTTATGTCTGTATCACAGAACCCATGAAAGGTGCCTTGTTTGTGTTGTTCAGTGAGTTTTAAAAGTCTTGATGCAAACTAATGCTCCAGTGTTAGTCCTTTGCAGGACAAGCTCTTGGACTGCTTTGGTCATCTTCTGTATGAGCCTGATGAATTGTTTTGTTTCCACGGCTTCTCCAGATTGTGTCAGATTTGTGGGTTGTTACAATAAACTCACACAGTCAGTGTCAGTGACAAAATTAAATTATACTCTTCAGTTGGAAAACTTATTTGCAAGAGTAGTAACTCTACTTAACTTTTACCCTTTGAAAATGTTTAACTAAAACTGCTTTCCATTGGTAATTTCGGTAATGAACTTCAGATAAATAATCTACCTGTTAACAGGCTTTTGGGTTAATACTAGCCACATTCTCATACATAATCTGCTGCCACATTCTCATACAATTTCTGTCTTTGTTTCATTTGTTTTGAGCCACATACTGGTGATTCCTATGCTTTTTTTGGTCCTGATCTGTAGGCTAACCTGTGTTAATTGCACTGGTATAATTAAAGCAGTCCAGCTCCCTTATAAGGATGAACTAATTCCAGCAGTGTAATTCATTTCCATGCAGGAAATGAACTGGACCAGTTCACTGTGGCACTTTTACGCTGCCTTTCCATCCATGCAAAACATGATGAATGAGCTTGTCTTGACTCAGGGCTTGGTTATTTCCCACCCACCTCCTTTCTCGCCCTCTTCCCGAGTAATACCCCAGGTAGCAGCTCCTTTTAAGTGTATCCTTCCACACCCTGGTGGTGTGTGACGGGTTTTGCTGCTGGCTGCTGTTTCAGATGGTGTGTGAGCGCTCCGAAGTCTTCGCCTCCGCGTGTGCCCTGGCCAGGGCCTTCCCCCTGTTCACACATCGGTCCAGCGCCTCCAGGCGCACGGAGAAGAAAACCGTGACGGTGGAGTTCTTCCTGGTTGGCCAAAACAATGGACCAATGGAAGTGGCAACACTTAAAGTAAGATTTTGGGGGTTTTCTGTCATCTTTTCCTTCAGTTTGTTTTGTGTGCAAATGCGTCTGTCTGAAGCTGCCTCTGGAACAGATGTTGTATAATTATCTTAGCTCGAGGTTCCTTGAAGTTGATCAGTTCACAGCATCTCTTGAGTAGAAATACTGAACATATTACTGCAGCAGATGCTGAAGATGTTATTCAGAATTTAGATTTCAGGGGTGGAAAAGACCAAACAAACAGCACAAAGAAAATGTCTCCTCTCTCATGCGTATCACAAATGCAAATAGTGTATTCCTAGCCTTTAATACTACACTGCTTTTGGTGTGTGGGCTTCTCACTTTTTTCTACCCAGGCAAAAGCTGTGTGTGACTGTGCAGGTGAATATCACGGTGAAGTCACTGAAAGTTGCTTAAAAGGGATCACATATGGCTTCTGCTATTTCTGTCTGATGCATCTCTTTGGCTGAGTTGTTCTGGCAGAACTGTGGCCAGAAATGAGACCCTCAGAAACAAAACAGCTTGGAGATGAGCTGTACCTGACAGTGTCTAAAATAATAAGTCTAAGTCATCTTGCAGTGGCAGAAAATCAAAGACTGCTTCCCATGTTTGACTGTTACAGAGAGGAAACTCCACATCAGGTAACTGTTGGCACGCCAGGTCATTCCTCTTCAAGATCCATAAACTTAAAAGCTATTCCAAGGTTTGCAGTTAATCTGTTAGGGAACTCCCTGTTCAGTGCTCCAAGTTCTGTGCTTCAGTACAGATGGATACTCCCTTAGCTGATCAGTCAGTGAGGTTACAGAAATCCCTTACAAGTTTTGGCAATGAGTTTGACACAGGACATGGTGTTGCTGCATTTGAAATTCACAGAATTGCAGCTTTAGGATATGTTTTTTTTTCAGTGTGTTTTCCTCTGTGCTTGGTCCTTACTCCGTGAACTGATTTGGCCCCAGAAAATGGTGCCAGCCCAGTTTTCAGCAAAGTGGCAAAGACAGACGTGTTGAGAGTACAACTCTTGATCACTCCATTTTTCCATGCCCCAAATCAGAAAAAGCATAGCTGGTGTCAAAAATAGTTCCTTCAGATAGGTAGATTCCAAACCACTTAGGTTATTTTTAACTTAAAAACAAAGCTGCAATTATTTCTACCTCCTGTTTTTCCCCTTGATGTCAATGCCAAAGATATTATTGGCTTCCTCCTAGCTGAGTTTGCACCCCTTAAATTCAACCAGCACCAGACAGCTAATGCAGAGCATGGAAGAGGCATGTGGTAGGACATTTTTATCTAAACCTCTCCCTTGGCATGTTGTATTTCACACCTACTGCATTGTCCAGGGTATTTTACAGTGAGGACTAGCAGGGATTGTCAGAGTTTTACAAGGCACTTATTCAAGGTTGCTATTGTCCAGGTTCTCTGGAGCACTCTGGAAACACAAACACAGGCACAGCTTATTTCTGGAAGTCATGCTGCTCCCCTGGAGCTTGGCCTTGGGGTTTGAGCACCTCCTTTTACCTGCATGGCCCTGAGAGGGAATCACTCCAGACAGAGCTTGGCTGCTGAGGAGGTCCTTACCCCTTTAGGGACAGTAAAGCAATCAGAAGTAATTGCAGAGAATGGGGCACCATTCCAAAGCAAGCCAAGGTTTAGGAGTGTGCTGGGATACAAATGTATGGAGTCCTTAGGCTGGTCTGGCCAAGCCAAACTTCAGATACCTCAGCAGGAGTGAGTGTCCAACACCTCAGATTCCTGTGAAACCCATCTTGACTCACCCATGTGCTGTGGGTGGTCCTCAGTGTAGTGTGGCTACTGGAAAGCTTGCACAAAGTTTCCTTCTCCCAGGTCTTACAGCTTCAGGTTGTTAATTCATGGGAGTTAAAAGTTGAAGCTTGGTGTCTGGTGTCTTCATGGTCCTTTTTTTGCCAGGAGGATCCTTCTGTAAGGAAACAGCCTTGGCTGCTTGACCATTTTGATTCTGTCCACTCTTGCTTAGATAAGTTTTTGTTCAGTCCAGGTGAGGGTCAGTCCATTTTGCCACAGAAATCAGGAAATAGTGCATGCTTTACACAAACATGAAATATTCCAGTTTCCCCATGGGCCTGCCATATAGAATGGCTCACAGCAGTAATCTTTATTGCCCTGAGCCACTGTGCCTGCCCTGTACAAACTCTGCAGTTTCCCATGTTGCAGATTACACAATCTGCAGGTTTCCAACCCCAGCAGCCCATAAGCTCATTGTGACTTCCTGAATTAGCTGCTTCTTATCTTTCTTTCCTCCACCTCACATTGCCTTCTTGGTCTCCCTTTCATAATGGAGAACAGTACTAATTTTGCAATATCAGTTTGCTGGGTAAAGGAATACACTTAGAAATTAGAGTGGAGAAATAAGTTGGACCCATACAAAAAGCAATGGTTAGCTTGGCTAACACTTTAACTGTCCACTGCCTGTGGTGGTGGCAGTTAAGCATTGACGTGCTCCAGAGGAGCCACACATCTGGTGTTGGCTGCAGGGGGATAAATGCAAACTGTGCCAGAGCCCAGCCCCTTCTCAGTGTCCTCCCCTGTGTTTGCAGTGTCTGGCCAGTGCCACCGAAGGCGTCCGGCTGGCTGCGCGCATCGTGGACACCCCGTGCAATGAGATGAACACTGATAACTTCCTGGAGGTTGGTGATGCCCTATGAGTAAGAGTTGCTAATTGGAGGTCTGCACTGCAGTAATCAAACCCGAGTGCTGCTGTGTCTCAGTGAAAGCTGTGTCAGCAGTGGGCAGCACATCACACCAGGGGTGCTCCGGCTCTTCCTTTGGCCTTTCGCGTTTCGTAGAACTGTGCAAAGCTGGAAGGAGGCAGAGTTCACAGCTTGGAGTAGAGCACTGGGAAGCTGAAAACATGAGTTCTTCATTTGGTCGTGGCACTGGATTCTTGTCTTAAACCTGGTGGTGACCAGAGTTACTGAAATTATGGGACGGTTGACATATTTCCAAGTGAGCTTTATCATAAAGGCCTGGAAAGCTGTTGAGAATGAAATTATTCCTGTCCTATTACATCATGATCCAACAGAGTGAACAGTTGTCCTTTGCCTCAGAAGATTTCTTTTACTGGCAGGGCCTAAAGGTCAAATTTATATTTCATGCCATAGTAAGTCAAGGATTTGTCAGTGGAATTAGGCCATTGGAAAAGCAGCACCACTCCCAAAACTGAATGTTTGTATGTGTATATATTCAAAAATCACAAAAATCCCTTAATTGGGTACCCATTTGTGTGGAAAGGCACAAATGTGTCCTAATGACTGACTGACAATGTCCTTTTTTTTAAATTATTAAGGAAATCAAAAAAGTTGGCAAGGATCTTCGGATTACTCCCACCATTATCCGAGACGAGGAGCTGAAAGAGAGAGGCTTTGGAGGTATATCTTGTTGAGTATTCCACCTTTTTCCTAGCAGATGCCTGGAATGTTTTGCCATCTCCGTTGTAATGTTTTATTTGCACATTTTTGAAACTGTTTTATTGCCCATAGTATTCCAAGATGTTTTACAGAAAATACCCACAGGGGTTTTTACAGTCTTTCTTCCCCACAGAAGGTTTAATTCTCTGATTTCCAGGGATCTATGGAGTTGGAAAGGCAGCTCTGCATCCTCCAGCCCTGGCAGTTCTCAGTCACACTCCAGATGGTGCCACACAGACCATTGCCTGGGTGGGCAAAGGGATTGTCTATGACACTGGAGGACTCAGCATCAAGGGAAAGGTACAGGAGCTGTTCTGCTGCTGCCTTTGTTGTTCTCTGATGAAAGTAATTCGGATAATGTCTGTAGGCAACAAAAGTGCTTTTTTATTGAGTTAAATGCCTGATCTGTTGTAATCCATGTGGACACAAAATACCAGGGGAGAAGACCAAATGGGATTCAAGGACCACTGCAGAACAATTCAATAGCAACATGATATTTTGCCCTTTAAATATTGCCTGCTGAAAGGCAGAAAGTAGGAACAAAGATGTTTAATTTCTGATTTCAGAGATAGAACCAAAATCCATTGGAGTTGGCCTCAGTTTAAAACTTACAAACATTTTTCTTTTTACTTTTCTAACAGTTTAGCAGCCTCAGTTTACTATTTTTCAGTTCCAAGACCAGATCCACCAATAAGCAGAGGCACATGTTCCTTGTTTGTGTTGTTGACAGCTGAGCACTGTCAAAACCAGAGTCTCAGAAACACCAGAAACACTGGTTCTAGCAGGCATTGCTGTGAAATTCTCTTTCAAAGACAAAAAAAAATTTCTATGGTTCTGTTTAAACAGACTACTATGCCTGGAATGAAACGAGACTGTGGTGGAGCAGCTGCTATTTTGGGTGCCTTCAAAGCCACTGTAAAGCAAGTAAGTAAAATGTGTTAATTGATATCGTGTATCCCAGCACTGCCAAGGAGCTTGGATAAATTCCCAGAGACAGAGGCCTGTCTAATCCTGAAGTTCTGACCTGCCTCTGCTCTTAGTGAGCTTGAGCCACTCTGGTCTTTCTGCTATTTCAGGAAAATATTTCACATCTTTACTGGGATCTTGAGAATTGTGAGAAATTCCTTGAGTGCTTTTTTTTTTTTAAGGGTCTTCCTTGTATTTCAGAGTTTGTTCTGTGGACTGAGTGGTTTCTAGTTCCTTGAATCGGGTCTATACTTGAGTTATCCGGTGCTGATTTTGTTTAAGCTGTGGGATTTGGGGCAGCTGTTGTCACCTTAGCAAAGAAGGGGATGAGTGACTCTGGGATATGAAGTCTTTCTAGATTCCAAATCCTGTGCCAGGTCTAATATTAACCTAGTGGGGAAATAGCAGCTCTGGTGTCATCAGGAGCTGCTTGTTGGTTTGCCTCTGCGGTCAGAAAGCAGTGGGGGAGCTGAGAAGAAGCCAGGTATTGAAATATGAAGAATTAAAAATATTCCTGTTGCACTTTTAACAATGCAAACTGGGGGAAGGTGGCTGCTGCCAATAAAACTCTGCCCTCTCCACAAATGCAGTGACTGAGTCTTGCTGACAGAGCAGCTATTGCCTCCAAGGAGTATCCAAAGTTCAAAAAATATTTACTGCTGCAGATTAATGCATAGATCTGATGGATGCTTTGTCCAGGGGCTGATCAGTGCCAAATTCCCATTTCTCAATAGTCTAGCTCTGTGCCTTGGCCCTAACAGCGTTTTTGATGTGGAAAGATTGTAAACTTCACGGTTATCTGCTGAGAATTCAAATTGAAAACAGATTTGTGAGCTGCATCTCAGGCAGAGCAACCACCTTGCATAACTAAATCCTTCAGAAGGTTAGATCAGAGGTCTGCAAGGGACAAGAGCTGGAACTTACAGTGCTTTGGGAGCCTTTGGGATAGCCATGGATGGGGGACATCCTTTCAGTGGTTCAGTCCTTGTTTCCAGAGTAGTTCTGTGTTTATTTATCATTATTTGCACTGAGAGAAGTTCCATTCACAGTCACAGTAGATGTGAGCACGAGTGATCTGTCAGTTCATGCACAGTTCCTGCAGCAGTGAATAAACTGAGCCTGGAGAAATCTTCGTATGCCTTTATGTGTAAAAACAAAAGAGTGAACTCGCTGCTTAATTTTACAGTCTTGTGAGAAGACCTGTAAACAACATCCCTGCAGAAAGTGTGTTCAGAGAGACAGTGGGAAGAATTTGTTGTTACTGTTTCAAGGCACTTTTTTTTTTAACGCTTTTAAGAATAAAAGAAAGGTTGAAGAGGTTTCACTGAGCTCTGCTTTGTCACAGAGGCTGAAGTGGGAAATGTGTGTTGGATAGAAAGCTCAGTGGGAAGAGGGGCAGAGGTTATTTTCCCTCTTCATAAGATACCTGCCTGCCTGCTGTTCAACAGTTACACAAAGTGATTTTAAAGGCTTTGGATGGCAAAATTAAACAAGTGATTTTTCCTAGAAAGATGCATTTCCTCCATTGTGAGCTTTCCAGCACAAGGGAGAAGAGAAAAACATTGACTTAAATTTTTGATTTCTTTCGTGTTAACATGATCCTGCATGCTAGCATAGTGAATCCTGCTTTTGAGGAGCTACAGGCAGAATGAGAGTCAGGAAAAGGCAACTGATACTGGAAGTAGATTTTCACTTTCTTACAGTAGATTAACAACATGTCTCTCTTGGAGGAGAAAAATCCATGCAGTGCAGTGAGATACTGTGAACAGTTGGGTCGTGGATGGAAGGTTGTCTCCCCAGCAATGCTGTTTGCCCACCAGCTGGGCTAGAAACTGAAATCACTTTCTGGCTTCTAAATGCTGCCCGTTATTTTGAAAGGTTTTGATTGATGCCTTTGCCCTTTAGACTTCAGAACATGAGCTGATTCAGCAAGCCCAGATTTCTTCAGCCATGGACTTTTATCAAGAGATTAAGAGTAAAACTGGCCCAGGTTTTCCCCTAGAATTTGATGTTGTTAAGGTTAACCATCCCGGTTAAGGAGGAACAATGTTTTCGTTTGTTAAATGCTGCTGTCTCCCTGTCTGTTCCTAGAATCCCTCCACACAATACAACTGCTGTATAAATAACAGAATCGTCATCCATTTTAAAATACCATCCATAACCACATAAGCACTTGACTTGAAACCAAAATAAAACATTATGAGATAAACCAGAAGAGAGGAGGCTAAGAAAAAAAAACCAAAAGAGGTTAAAAATTCTGTGGGCCTCCCAGCAAGAATGGTAATTTTTAAAAACCCAACTAACACCCACCCACCTGTCCAAAAACCCTACCAGCTTTCCTATGAAAATTGTAGCATTGCTGTCAAGAACTCTTAATCTCTCAATGATTTCAGTCCCAATAAATTATCTTGATGTAAATCAAAAGCCATTTCTCCCCTCTGGTTGTTACAGGGGTTTAAGGACAATCTTCATGCTGTTTTCTGTCTGGCCGAGAACGCAGTGGGACCACGTGCAACGAGACCTGATGACATTCATGTTCTTTACTCTGGAAAGTAAGATTGTATCTATGCTTTTCCCATAAACACAGCAAACATCATTTTCTGTTCATCATGGAGATTATGAAGCTGTCCCTAAATATTGATAATATCATTTCAGACATCCATAGTAGTGAGTTGTAAGTGTGCTTAGAGTTTCCTGTGGGGTGTGTAAATACACATCAAAATACTTGTATGTCATAAGCTGAACTTCCCTTAAAGCACTCAGGTTTAGGTGTTTTTTGTAGTACAGCCAGTTCTCTGTGTCCATCTGTAGCTGCATTGTGCAGCAAAGCAGCAAAGACAGGCCACCAGTGGATCAGAATCTCCTTTAAGGAGAGGTGTTACCTCTTTGGCAGTAGTTGTAGAATCCCAGCAAGGCAGCACACAGGCTCAACAAGCAGAGCCTGCCATGAGGGCAGTACTGGCACTTCCCTTTTCCTTGTGTGCTCTGGATGCTTGGAGCTGGGGAGTAGCAGCCCTACAGACTTGCAGAGTCAAATAAGAAAAGCACAGGAGGTTTGAGGCTGCTCTCTGAAGTGTTCTAGTCCAGACAGGTGAGTGCTGACTTCCAGCCTGAAGCACTCCAGTCTGAAATGCCCTCTCTTCCTCCCAGAACTGTGGAAATCAATAACACTGATGCAGAAGGTCGCCTGATCCTGGCTGATGGAGTCGCTTACGCCTGCAAAGACCTTGGAGCTGATATCATTCTGGATATGGCCACTCTTACTGGAGCTCAGGTACAACAGTCTTACACTTATAACTCAGTTTCTTTTCTGTTCTTTATGCATCTTTTTGCTTTTGCATAATTAAATGAAAAATGGTGTTCTGATGACATCAGCAGTTGATGCAAGTGGGCCAGTACTCCATGTTTGCAATTCAGTTTGTAATTACCAGAACTGATTTGTTAATAGTGATCAGGATTTTCTTGTCCATGAAATGGCTTCCATTTCAAGTCATCCACAGAACAGTACAAGGGTACAAATTTAACACCATTATCTTCTAGCATTTGTTCCTGTTTTATACAAGATTGGATTGATGAGCAATGGTAGAAGGTGACTTCTTCCTGATTTTGTCCTTTGCCTCACCAGGGAATTGCTACAGGAAAATACCATGCTGCTGTCCTTACCAATAATGAGGAGTGGGAAAAGGCTTGTGTTAAAGCTGGCAGGAACTGTGGAGACTTGGTCCATCCTCTGGTGTACTG
Source organism: Platysteira castanea (assembly GCA_013397175.1). NCBI lineage: Eukaryota > Metazoa > Chordata > Aves > Passeriformes > Platysteira > Platysteira castanea. The sequence continues at coordinate 296,523 of VYXC01004915.1, read as the reverse complement.
CCCTGAGCTCCACTTCAGTGAATTTACCTCTGCTGTAGCTGATATGAAGAACTCCGTAGCAGTAAGATTTATGTTTTCTTTTAAATTTCTCTATTAGATAAAAATGTGTGTTTTCTAGACAACGAGCTGGCCTGCTGAAAGCTCTTCATGGGGGCTGTAACCTTTTAGAAATGGCCCATCTTGTTCTGGTCTTCAGGGTCTTTCACCTGGGGCTTTGCAGGCTGTATTTAGTGTCAGTTTTAAACAGGGTGACCTGCTGCAAAGGTATCTTTGGGCTGCTTGCCTCCTGAGCATGGCCCTACATGAATGCTGAATTCCTGGATGGAGACGTTTTAGGAAGTTAAGATGGGCATTCCTCAGATCACACATCCCCAGCAGAGACTGTGGCTGGGAGAGCAGAAACCAGGAAATTGAGGACAGAGGCCTCGGAATTGCTGCAGCTGCTCTTGCTGCATTTGAGAGTTCCAGTGTGCAGTGAGGTTCCAAAAAAAAGGAGTGTGGGCAGAAGAGGAACCAAGCAGAGCTACACTGCTCCTAGGAACTAAGTCAAGGATTTACAATAAAGTTGGTTTGTAAGACTGTTTTAGGGCCATTCTTTAAGCTTTGAACAAGGTTTATGTAACTGTCTTTCCTGTAGGCAGAATAAACCACTGACATTTCCTTTTCTTGTGAGACCAACTCTATTTTTATTGCTCCTACAGGACCGGGACAATACCCCAAGCTCCTGTGCTGGGCTCTTCATTGCCTCTCACATCGGCTTCGACTGGCCCGGGGTGTGGGTGCACATAGACATCGCTGCTCCCGTGCACGCCGTGAGTGTTCCTCACCCTCCCTGGGCACACAGGCCAGGGAAACACACCTGCTGCTGCCTGCAGGGGCTCTGGATTGTGTCCATCCAGTTCAGGGTGACAGAAATGGATGGAGAAGGGTCCTTTAGAAAAGCACTGACAAGTCTCTGTTGCGAGTTTCTTGGTTTGGTGTTTTCATCTGTTCGTATTTTTCATTTTGGTTTTAAAGTATTCTAACAGTCACTTTTATCAGTGACATCTTTATCACTGTGAGCATTGACAACTTGCCTGCTCTCTGTTCATGGTAATAATCCAGCCTTCCATTTTCACCCATGTTGTTTTAGGATGATTAACGAGAATTGATCACTCTTCCAAAGTATTTCCCTCTTGGGAATTTCCTCTCCTCCCTTTGGTGGAACTTGTGTAAATTCTTTTTTTTCCTAAAAACCAAGCCAATTCACTCCACCTGCCTCTTTTTTTCAAAACACAATTTATTCAGCTCTTATTCAAAATCCATGCTCAGGCTGAGTGGGAGATCCCCTGCCCTGAACAATGCTGGCCTCCATCCACCCACAAGTCAGTGGGAGCTCTGTTCTCATGTGTCAGTTTAATCCAGCTGGGACAGATTCCAGTGGCAGTGAGGCTACAGCAGCACAGAGCAGGCCTGCCAGGGATTGGCTGTGGCTGTTGACCACCACAGAGTGAGTAGCCAAATTAAAACTAACTCAAATCCTACAATCAGAAGTGTGAACTGCGTGGTTTTGGTTTTGTTCCAGGGTGAACGAGCTACTGGCTATGGCGTGGCTTTGTTGCTGTCCCTGTTTGGAGGGGCCTCTGAAGACCCCTTGCTGAACTTGGTGTCTCCTCTTGGGTGCAACGGAGACTCTCCCCCCGAGGAGATGGAGAGGGACTCCAAGAGAAGGCGCCTGGTTTGACACAGCCCCAGCCCTGCCGGGGGTGGGGTTACCTCACTTTGCACTGATCTGTTCTCAAGCAATGAAAACGTCACATGTCAGAAATTGCCATTTTTTTTTTTTACTATCATGATAAGATTTATTACCTGTTTCTGATAAAAACAGCTTGATGTATTGTTTAGTTTGTTGGGGTTTTTTTTTTTAAATTATTGGTGCACACAGTTGCTGAACAATATCAGTGGTGCAGAGTCCAGGATCAACTAACTATATCAGGAAGAGGCCACGTCCTCCTCTGAGCTCCTCACAAAACCTAACTAAGTGCATTAATGCATGAGAAGCTCTCTCTAGTTTGAAGAAGCAACTGCAGCTATTGCTTACAAAGCCTTCTGAATTACTTACTATATGTGAGGTTTTATCAGACATTTCTGCAGGCCCCCACTACATCTCAGAACAAAGGACAAGGAAAAAAAGCTCTGTAGACTTGGCTTATTCAGAGACAATTTAGCTTAGCAGCAAAGGAGATGTAATGAGAAGAGGCCTATAGTTTTAATAAGGTGCTGTTTCCGCATGTTTTAATGTTCTTCTGACCAGTAAAATCAAGCAAGAAGGGTTCAGAACATATCTCTGTGTAATTGTTTCACATACGAATTACAGAATGTATTCATGTTAAATAAGGAAAACAATAGAGGGACTGTGATTGAGTAAAATCAGTTTACAAAGCAGAGTGGCTTCTTGCCACTTAATAAATTTATTATTATTAAAGAAGCTTACATATCCCATGTGGTGTTTGTGGTGTTATTTACATTTCTGAGAACACTGAGTGCTCCAAAACTTTGTGTACATCATCATTACCCCGTTCACATTCCTTTTCCCAGCGCTCAGGGCTGAGAGAGGAACAGCTTGCACCGAATGGTTTGGGGCAGTCCTGCAGAACTTTCTGATCCACTTCATTTGTTTGATTCAGCAGCAGTCAGCGATGCTCAGGGTGAGTTTCTGTACAAGCCACAAGCAGCTTCCAGGCACTGGTTTGGCTGGGACCCCCACGGGAAGTGACTGGTCCCAGCTGATGTCATGGCAGCGGCAGGGCTGGGAACAGAGAGACCAAGTCCCTGTGCTGGGGCTGCAGCATCAGCCTTTGGAAACATTTCCTGGCTGCAGCAGCGTCAGTGGTGAAAAATCCCCCCCAGCACCCCCCTGGCTGCTTTGCAGATCAAGCCAAGCTGAGCTCAGGGATTGTCCCTTCCCCTGCTGAGGGGGTCTCTGGAGAACTGGTGCTGGTTTTAGCTGGAGTTCAACAGCGAGGGACACCAGGAGTCTTTGTGATTAAAGACTTCATGGAAAGCTTAATGCAGAAGGGAGAAAAAATACTTCCTTCTGATTGTGTGGCCATATTTGACAGACAAAATGTAGCTTGAAAAAAACCCCAGCAACCCCAGAACTTCATTACTTCCTGTATTTGTTTCTCCTTTGCTGTTCTGGCTCCCTGGTCCACTTGAGTTTTAAGAAATCTGTATCTGAATGAGTTCAGCCTTTGGTCATTCCTAACATTTGGTATAAAGCACTACCTGGTACCAAAAACTGCTGTGGGAAATGTGTTGATGAAGTTATTTTTATTACAGACTCAGCATTGAAGCAAATAGCAACATGTTCTAACTTCACTGCTCTGAGATCGTCTTCAATCTCCATCTTGTAGAAGCATTCTTCAAATTAATAATTGTAATTTAGAAGTGTAGTGTTTTGTCAGATTTTTACATAAAAAGTAGCCTGTGGCTTTGTGGCACGAGGCTCAATTCTGATGTTACTCACTGAATGATAACAGAGGAGTTGGATTTTGATGGCTGATTATCATATTCTTCAACTTTGCTGTGTCTCAAGGCATATAATTCTGCTGGATTTAATTTGGAAGGCACTTAATAGAAGCCATTTTTAAAACTAAGTACTTCATATTAAAGAAATCTATTAAGAAACACCTAAAAAGCAAATGGGATGTTTGGGAAATCAAAAACTGAAAACGAGATGAAGTTTGCTAAAGGACAGTAAAATAAATTAATTCAATGCCTAATAAAAAAGTCTGATACTTCCTCTGTATCAGAGATACAAAATAAAAATCAAGGATCTTTCTTTCAAATCTGTAATAAAATCTCTCTCTATTCCTCATGTACATTATTATTTCCTTCTGCTTTGATAAAAGGTCTATTCTCCAGAGCACAAGATTTGGACCTACACACAACAGTGATTTGTGAGCTGTATTTGCCAAATAAATGATTGTCTTTCCTCTGTGTTTCATAGAGCTTGCACTGGAATCATTCCCATTAAACTCACAGTGTTTCTTAACCCCTAACGAGTAGAATTTTAGTTCCTTTCGTTTCCTCACCTGCTTCTGGGTGCTGGGCAGTTTTAACTCCTGGTTTTGCCCTGAAGAAAGCTGGTGTGAGACCTGGAAGCAATCTGCAAGAGGGGAGATCCCAAAACTGCCTTAGAAGCAGCAGATACATAGAAATCAATATATGGGGTCGTTACCAAAGTAAGAAACAAGCCCACATTGAGCAGCAGAGCTAGAATTTGTCTCTGCAGCTGCCACCACTGCCAATCCCTGGGGTGAGCAGGTTCCAGAAGCCACCCTGACCATGTGTCCCAACACAGAAAGCTCCCCGTGCCCTTCCATGTGATAGAGCTGCAGTTATTTACAGGAAACACTTCCAGACACCAGAGCCTGACCCCTGCGTTTAGGTCTGCACTCCAAGTGTGTTCTGGCCCCACTTAAGCAACTTTAAACACAAACACTCCCACACTGGGCAGGGAGCACCTGCAGAGCTTTGCAAACCCACTGGGCCCTGGCTCCTCCTCGCTGTGGGGAGCCCTGGACCAGCCCTCCAAAGGCACTGAAGGTCACCTCAGTGTCAACTGAACTTGGGGAGCCCCAAACTCCAGGTTCCCACATGTCCCCCTCCTCAGCTGCCTCCTGAGCGAGCACAGGAGCCAGAGCAGGGTCACAGAGCCAGGGAGGTGCCTCTCAGGGTTGTTTTGTAGGTCTTGGAGCTTAAATTCCTGCAGCTGTGGGCCCAGCATTTTAGGAGGAGGTTGGCAACCACAAGATAATGCATTCTGTCAGGAGATCTCCTCCTCATTTCCTCCTTGGAGCTGTACTGCTGTTACCAGGATGGCCCAGGGGAAGCTGGCACAGGCAGCAGGTGAGTTAGGAGGTGTCTCTGCCATGGTGCAGACCATCCCTGCTGTTTATCTTGTGACAGCAACGTCCTCTGGGCAGCAGTTTGCTGTGAAATGCGTGGCAGACTCGGGAGGACAAGGCTGATCTGCTGGTTTGCTTGTTAAAGTGAAGAGGAGCTGGTGCTCAGTCAGGGAAAAGCCTGCCTGTGATGTGTTCAACTTGTAAATCTTACCGTAGGAAAGGCTTTTTCTGGCTTTGTTGTGTTTTGCCTGGAGGAAATTTAGCCAACAGTGTGTTTTATCCCATTTTGGTACTGCCAAGTGCTGTCTGAACTGGGAACTGGCAACAGACACGTCACCAGAGTTTTACCTGGTGCTCCAGAAAGGTGAGCTTGGACAAAACAATACTTAGGGATTAACTTCTGCTGGGCAGTTCTGGCCCTGGGAAGGTGCAGTAGAGATTTGGGTTCCCTTTGGGATTGCTGGACTTCATCTGCAGCCTCTGATTTGGAGCTGAGTGTGGAGGGATCAACACCCCCTGCTTTCCCTGGGACCAGCGGGAGGCACGGACATCCCATCCTGTTTGTAATGTGGACAAACTTTTAGGCCAAGTTTTTTGGAAAACAGTCTTTGGGACATGAAGACAATCCCCTGTATTCTGAGGTTGCTCCAGGTGAGTCAGAGCATGTTTTATTTACCAGTTACCTGTGCACAAAACTACTGCTAACCACGTTTGCTACAGCTGGAAAAGCATCCGTACAGGCCAAGGGGCCTTTGTGCTTACACTGCACTGACACTGAGGCTGCACAAAGGCACTCTAGGAAATTAAATTGGGGTTTTTTTCCGTTTGCATATGTAAGGGATGGAATTAGTACATCTTACTCCTCAACCCCCATTGTGGTTTGTGTCTTGGAAATCCTGTTGCCTTGGTATGTGATGTCTTCTGGGCTCTGGATGGGAAAGCAATAGTTTTCCAAAACTGCTGTGCAGGGATTTTTATTTTTCCCTTTCATGTTTTCTTTCAAACACTTCTCTTACACAAAACCCACAGAGAGAGTTCCAGGCGGCGTCCACCCATATGAAACCAGACATTTTTTCCATAATCTTTTTATAGATTTGATAATATTTAACTCGGCATGTATTAAAAATGTATGGAGTACATAAAATTCATTATAAATGTCACCAAACGGGCCAATGGCTTTTTAATATAACTGCCACAAAACTGCATTTTAACCTATTTCCTGTCTGGATCCATTCCAGTGGCAATTCCAGGAGGGGAATATATTTAGTCTATATTTACTTAGTCTGTTTAACTTTCAGTTAGTGTCTTTGGCTGATCCCGTGGCCGTGCTATTTTGGGATGATTTATACAATATTTACATTAAATTCTGCTAATATTTCCTTGCCTCTTGAAGTTGGATTACACTATTTACATCTCAAAGGCCCAAGCTGGAGGAATAAGCAGCTGTTCCAGGCACCAGAGAGAATTTAGTGGAGGGGAGGCTGCCAGCAATGAGACCATGAGTCTGAGGTACTCGTGGAGGAATTATTTAGGATTGGACCAGTCCTCCATGAGGGAAGGGGGAATCATGGAATGGTTTGGGTTGGAAGAGACTTTAAAGACTGTCTAGTTCCAAACCCCCTGCCCTGGGCAGGGACACCTTCCACTATCCCAGGCTGCTCCCAGCCCTGTCCAACCCGGCCTTGGACACTCCCAGGGATGGGGCAGCCACAGCTTCTCTGGGAAACCACATCCAGCTGTGAGGCTGTTCCCCTCCGAGGGAAGAATTTCTTCCCAATATCTAATCAAATCTGCCCCTTTTCAACCTGAAGCCATTGCCCCTTGTCCTGTCACTACACAGTCTTGTCCAAAGTCCCTCTCCAGCTCTCTTGGAACCCCTTTAGGCACTGGAAGGAGCTCTAAGATCTCTCTGGAGCCTTTTCTTCTCCTGGCTGAACAACCCAGCTCTTTCAGCCTGTCTTCAGAGAAGAGCTCCAGCCCTCTGAGCATCCTTATGGCCTCCTCTGGACTTGCTCCAGCTGATCCATGTCTGTAGACCAGAGGGAATTCCCTTCATGGCCCCAGTGGTGGAGCAAAGCCCTCAGCTGAAGGGAAAGAAGTGTCTCTCTCACTCTGGCCTCTGTGTGGTGTGGCAGGAGAAGCAGGACAATGGTCCTGAGCTGTGTGACTGAGCCTTTTACAAAGCTGAGAGAAACCTTCAAATCAAAGGTTGGATGCTGAGGTTGTATTCTTTACAGAAAAAAACAACAACAAAAAAAAGTAAATTTTGGATTTATAACAAAAATTAAGACAAAATAGATTCAGCATCACTTAATTTAACTGCCAACATGCATCACAGTTGGANTCTCCTGGCTGAACAACCCAGCTCTTTCAGCCTGTCTTCAGAGAAGAGCTCCAGCCCTCTGAGCATCCTTATGGCCTCCTCTGGACTTGCTCCAGCTGATCCATGTCTGTAGACCAGAGGGAATTCCCTTCATGGCCCCAGTGGTGGAGCAAAGCCCTCAGCTGAAGGGAAAGAAGTGTCTCTCTCACTCTGGCCTCTGTGTGGTGTGGCAGGAGAAGCAGGACAATGGTCCTGAGCTGTGTGACTGAGCCTTTTACAAAGCTGAGAGAAACCTTCAAATCAAAGGTTGGATGCTGAGGTTGTATTCTTTACAGAAAAAAACAACAACAAAAAAAAGTAAATTTTGGATTTATAACAAAAATTAAGACAAAATAGATTCAGCATCACTTAATTTAACTGCCAACATGCATCACAGTTGGAGGGGAAAACATTCCTCTTTACATGAATGGAAATTTACCTTCAGGACTGACCTGTGCAGTAACGAAGCAGGAGCTGGATGAGATCAAAGTGCAGGGACCCAGCCACCCTCAATCCCACCAATATTTGGCAGAACAAATGATTCTCCTGCATTGGAGGCACAATGTAATTTAGTGGTCCAGGGAAAAAATCCAAACTGCGAAAATATTTGACAGCTACTGTTATCTAGAGGGGGGGAAGAAACCAAATTAGCTGGAATTTTGGGCTATAATTATTCTCAGAGGAATCTACAGACTTTTTAAGTATAGAGGATGGTTCCAACAGACATTCTTAATGGCTTGAAACTCTGGAAGCAAATCTTGCTTTGAAAGCCAGTGAAATTTTAGGATGAATAAATATTTTTTTTCTTTTTACTCAATTTAGTTCTCATTTTCAAGTCCATGAATCGTCTACAGTGCATGAACAAAATATTTCAGGTCTTATATCCTTGCTAATCCACTCTAACACTGGGCTGAAGGACATTCATTGTACTTTAAAAATGTCTCGTTTGCAAAGTTACTCACTTCAATACTAAGAAAAACTTCATCAGTAGTAAGAAAAACATACCTGTGGATAAATAATCTGTCATCCAGAAGGATTTTGTTGGCCTTGGAACAGATAAAATGACATGCAAAAAAGGAATAAAGGGCAGAGTCAAAGTCAAAGAAGCAGAAATTCCTGTGATTCAGAATGCTCACGAAATAGAAAGTCTTTCTGGCTTGGACACCACAAAGCAAAGCACAAGGCAGACAGATGAAACACCTCTGACTCCTCGAGTTCATTGTCATGAAATATCCTGAACTACAGGGGCAGGAGGAAAAAAAAAAAGAGTTCAAATGAATAATTTCTGTTTTCTAGGAACAAGGAGGCGAGATTGCTAAGGAGCATTTTTAGCTCAGATGAATAAATCAATCAGAGCAGGGTATGGGATGGTGGAACTTTTAACCACTGCAGATTGAGGTGGTAACAGAGTGTTAACCAAGTTCTTCCTAAAAGCTTTTGCTGACTCACTGATAATCCCAGTCTGGGATACTCGGGCTGGTTTATGAGCACTAAAAGGATGATGTGAATGAAATCATCTAAATTGCACCTGCTCCAGAACCCCTCTGAATTATCAGGGTGTGTTTGCACTTACCCATCACGCAGGGCACCAAACAGGTGCCAGATTACTTTGCCAGAAGTTTGATTTTCCCTAAAAGGCCACAGAGATGATGCAGAGTGAGAATGAGCATCAGTCCCTGAGTATGACACGAGGACAGCCCTGGCAGGGTTTCTCTGAGGGCAGACACCCTCACCACTGGGACCAACCCTCTGCCAGGGCAGCAGTGCCCCTTCAGGAGAACTGACACCATCTTTTTAGTCCACACAAGATTCACATCCTTAAAGCAGAAACTATTAAGTGTTATTATATTTATTTTTTTAGATGTTTTTTGCACTGATCATATGGTACATGTACTTCAAGCTCAGCCTCAGAGGGGTAACAACCAGTTCAAATCACTAAATCTAAAAATCAGTGGAGTTCAGAGTTTTGTGGATGATTTAGAAAGACAAAATCCAAAGGAACTGTGCCTGTAAGTCCTGAGTGTGCTGATGTCAGTGCACATTTAGATTTTTAGCACCAGTTAACCATAGCATAATGGAACACAAGTTCATGTTTTTAGTCTCTTTATTAGTGTTTTTTATGTGATGTTCATATAGTTGAAGGCAGTTATTGAGCTCTAAGTAGGAACATCTGGGAAGAAAATAATTTTCCATGTACATCGAGGTGTGCTGGGCAACAGCAGTGTTTGGGAGGGACAGGGTGGAAAGTTGTACACATCTGGCTAAAACACACTCAGTGCCCTCGGGCAAGGGCAGCTCTGGGTGCAGCTCCTGGAGGGCAGAGAGCTTCATTCCTGCAGGTCCTGGCTGCCTGTGGAGACACTTCTCCATCCTGGTGGGCAGTTTCCACTTCCCCACATCACCTTTCCTGCTGGCAAAGGCTCCTTGGCTTTTCCCTGGCCCAGCTGTGGCTCTGCCAGGGCTGCCACCGGCTCCTTTTGCCATCGTTCTTCTGCACAGCCCAAGGAGAGAACAGGGCCAGAGACACCGAGTGATGCTGCTGCTTCCCCTGCATCCTGGAGGTGCTGCTCTACCTCCACTGGGCTTTTGGTTTGCTTCAAGTTCTCACATTTCTTCTGTCCGATTTTGGTTAGTTTCATCCAGCTGGTTGAAAACAAAGTTAAGGCAATGACGGCTCTAAATTAGGTGTGCACATTGTCTGAACTCAGTGTCTGACAAACACTGTCCTTGTGACATAAACCTGTAACTTCAGTGTTACAGAAAACACCAGAAAACTCATATTTGATCTAGAAATTACTTAAGAAATGAGAAACATTAATTTTTTTTAGTCTAAGCTTTTTTTCAACTGGTCAAATACTTTTATTTTATTCTATTGTATTTTATTCTTTTCAAAATTTCCTGTCAGACCTAATGAATAAATCCAGACTGCAAATTGGGAAATATTTTTCCTGAAGACATAAGGGTAAGCTAAAGCCAAGGAGACACTGGCTGTAGGCCTGGTGTTTAAAACACCAGCGTTTTGTTTGTTATGGGCATCCACACTCACACACCACTTTCTTTTCCATCTGGCTGTCACATTCTCTCTCCTTAGACTGGATATCCCACCAACGTTCTTCTTCCTGAACCATCCTTCACAAGCAATTTCACAGCACTTCACCCCTTTTCCCATCTGTCTGAAATCTTTCCATGATAACAAAATAGCATTCCCTTTGTCTTCAGCAGACTTAGCAGTGGGCAAGCCCACAAACCTACTCCAAAGTCCATTGTGTGAATATCAGAAAGGATGAGGACGGTTCTTAAATGTGTATTTTGTTGGCTATCACCTTGACATGTGAGATGTAAAGGCTGTGAAAGAAACAGACTTTAATCTCTGTGGCCAGCAGGAATTGAGCAGATGCCTTTTAAAATTGCCCCCCTCCTAGGAACACATGTAAGCTTGCAAGTCAGGAAATAATAGAGAGACAATTATTCATCCGAGTATTAATACTTCTTCTGATATTATTGTTTTTATTTTTGCGGAGCACAGCTTACTTTGGACCTGGCCAGCGTTTGGAAGCTCTCCATCCCCAGATCTGATATCCAAAACAGGAAGCGGATTTGACAGGCACATGCAACACTATAGGCAAACACAAAGCACCACCGTAAAGGGCTGGCTCTGGCCCAGCTTTGTATGTGATGTTGAAACATTTGGTGTTCTGCTTAAGGTTTCTGTGAGGAAACATCTGTGAGATTCTGCTGCAGATTACACGAAATGTTTGATCAATCCTTGTTCACCTAGAGAGGCACTGGGAAAGGCTTCACTGGAGAATGAAAATGAGAATGAAAATTGTGTTGGGATGGCCTGGGTGACCTGAGGCTTGCAGGGCTGTTTGCATCCCCTTGCTGGGGGTCCTCTCACTGTTTGCTTCATCCATCTCCCCTCCACTGGCTGCCACAAATATCTAAACAGGATTTTTGTTTGAAAGAACCTTTTACACCCTCTTTATCCCATGCAGGTCAATGGTTTATTTAGCCTACTGACTGAAGCAGAAGTCATTGAAATGGTTTCTAGCCAACTGGCAAATACATTCCAGCTCTCTTTAATAGAGAAAGCCAAACAAAAATAGAAGGATGAAAGTTAGTGCAAACGCTTCCCCCAGCAACCACTCTGCAAACCTTGCTTACAGTGCAAGGTTCTCCTTCTCCTGGTGAACACCAGAGCCTGATACACAGCAGAGCTTGGTGCTGCTTGGCCCTCCTGTAACGCTGTTCCAGCAGCCTCTCAGTGATTAAAATAAGGCTCCTATCTCCAGGTAGGGTCAAGCAGCCCTCGGCACCAGCCTGTGGATCACCAGGAGTTCAGGCTGCCACAGTGGTGTAAATGAAACTGAAGCTCACAAAACCTTTCTTTTTTTCTTTTCCCCAACAAAATTCCATAGAGACATGATAGTTTTTCCTCCCTCTGAAAATCAGTGCTAATGGACACTCAGGGTTTGGTTTTCCTGCTTCTCTGGTGCTGGACCAGACAGGACCAAAGGAGCACAGTGTATTTATTCCAAATGCCACCATGCTGCCACATGAAGCTGAGAATTGACAATGTGGCAGCACAGAAATATCTCCAGTATTTAATTAATGTTCCCTTAAACAGCAGGCCAAGGATTTCCAAAAGAAGGTTATGTGGTTTGTCCCCTCCTGTAATAAGAAGAAAACAAATCTGTTGGGCATGATGCTCTCCTGATACTGACTTGACACATTTTCTATAATTATCTCTGTCTGTGGCTGCAAATGCCCCTAGAGTAGGTGACTTATCTTGCCTTCAACATTGTCACTTAGCAACTGAGGTAAAAATGCAGAGATTGATGGTCTTGAAGAGCAGTCACTGCTCCTGAACACATGTAATGTGTTCTCTTCTACCTTCCATGGCATCATTTGTTTTTCTCAAATACTTGAAACAGCAACCAGTGAGAGCTGAACAAGTGGTAGAAGCAGAGGAATGTTCTTGGCAGCAAAATTGCTGCTCCAGGAGCCAGGTATGGTCCTTGCAATAGTCTGTGTTGCTCCCACATTGGCTGGAAGGTCTCTCCTGTGAGCATGAACCCTTTCCATCTCTATTCCACGTGGTGTTCTGTGATACCCAAAAGCCTGTTCCCATTCCAGCACCAAATCAGAGCACGGCTGAGGGGTTTGCAAGAGCACACGTGGAGCTTCCCAGCCCAGCCAAGCTGGGTACCTGTGTCCACAGATGAGCTGCTCATGTTTGCACAACTGACATTTAGTAAACCTGTCCTAAGGACATTTTGGTAACAGGTTCCAGCCTTAGTTTAGCACAGTGTTCATCTGTGCTGCTAAAGAGAAGGCCAGAGCACCACACCAGGAGGAAGTTGTGTTGTTTCCTTATTGTGCCTGTCCCATGTCACTTTTTGGAGAGATTCTTGTTTATCTTATGTCTCTCAATCACATGTTGCCTTAGCAACAGTCAGACTGTGGATGCATAGAGGAGCTGCAGTTAAACCACAGTTGCACCTTGTTTTTCCCACAGAACTTGCAGAGGTACAGAAGCAACACCTTTCCTCACGTGGTACTGAGAGAGATTTAGAACCTTACAAACTACACAAGTCAAAAAGGCAGCATAGTTTGGACATCTATCCCAGTGACCACAGCTTTTATAGGTATAAATTAGGGAGTTCAGGTTGCAAAGGCTTTGGGGGCAGGAGTTGCTTTGTGTGGGCATTACACAGCACACTGTGAGGTCTGAGCATTATCAGAAAATGGAGGTGAAGCCTAATTGCTGCACTTTACCTCAGCATCAGCAAATGGCTCTTTTCCCCAGCAGTTAATTAAGTCAGCATAGGAAGAAGAAAGTTTCACTTGGCTATAAAGCACCCTCCCCTCTGGACTCCACGTCCTGTGCTGAAGTGCCGTGGACAAACCGAATGACAAGTGTTCCCAACACCAGTGTTCTCCTGTGCAGGCTCCAGCACTGGGCACTCACAACTCCAGGCTCTCCTAAAAAGCCAAATTCTTGGGCTGTGATAAACTGGTAGGGCTGGAACGAGCTCCAAGGATGTAATAATGGGAGTTGGACTTTGCATGTGGCCTGCCCTCAGAGGCTGAAAACGAACACGCCAAACTGCAGGGATTTCATGAGTGCCTTTGCCAAGTCATCCTGGTCTGTCCCTCACATCATTCCTAACATGTTTCAGGTTGAGGGAGAGTACAATACAGCACCAGAATGAAAACACAGTTAATTTTACTTTTCTCTGAGAGGCTGGCTCACCTGAGTAGGGAGTGAGAAAACGTGGAATTCCTCTCTTTGTGCCAAGAAACATGCTGGGCAGTCAGTGTGGTTCGAAGCCAAAGCTGATGAGAACTGATTGTGTGATTCGAGGGAAGAATTCCTCTGGGGAGGTATTTAGCCCTGCAAAGAAACTTGGGACAAGCAGGATGTTCCTGTAAGCAGGAAGGAATGGGGAACTACGCAAGGCATGAACGCCTCTGGTCACGAGCCATCAAATGATGCAGGACCAAACCAGCAGAACAAAAGTGGCTCAGCTGCAATTGTGATGCCCCGAGCCTGCAACAGAAACAGGGGAAGAAGTGCTGCCATTTGAATTCCAATGTGCTTCAAAAGTAGTTATATCAGTGCACAGATTTTCTGTGTTATCCCTTCTGATTCCCTTGTGCAAAGCAAAATAAAGGATTAATCAGCTCCAGAGTGAAAATGTGGTGTGTCTGCACCAAACAAATGGGCACCCTGAAGGCTGATTTGGCCTGTCTGTAAGGAATGAGGTAGGACAGAATTCTTTAGGGAGCCAGGGGTCAGTGCCCTTTTGGCCATGTTTCATGGCCCTTCTGGTCTTGGTCTCCACCACACTCATGAAGTTTGTATATTCAGTCCCTGTGCCTCGCATTTGCTGCTCCAAATGCCATTATAGTCCCATTTCCATAGAAAAGCAGATGTCACACTGGAAAATTATGGGCACATTAAAATTATGTGCAAATGTTATGAAAACTGTGCTGTTGGTGTATTGCAAAGTCAGTTCAGGCAGACACAACAGAGCAGGTGAGCACGTATGCTCTTCATCACCCTAAAACTCAGTGAGGCCACACGATGAACTAGACAAAGCAAAGCTTCTCTTTAGCACTGCTTCCTTATCTCTTGTGTACGCTGTGAACAAACCTTATCCCAATTCCATTTTTGCTCTGTGCTGAGGTTTGAATTCGGGTCGTGGAATGCTCACATACCTCTTTGTTGTTCTCTTCCTCCTCTTGTTCCTGGTCTTCAGAATGAGACAGTATTTTGGGAAATTAGGCCTTTGATAGGTTTTGGGGTTTTGTTTGCATTTTGGTTTGGTTTTTTAAAAATTCTTTTAAGTGTGATGCTACTTCAAAATATTCCAGGATCAGGAATCTGTAGGCAGAAGATTTTGCCAGCACTGACTCTGCTGAGCTTGCCAAGCAGGAAGCAGTGCTGAAAAATGTACAGTTTCATAATTTTCCATCTATTCTATTGAATAATTAACTTGAAATCTCTCTTATGTCTACCACCCAGAAATGTAGCTGCAGTAATAAAAAAAAGAGGGGGAAAAAGCACCCTTGTGATATAAACCACAGCAAACTGCATGACAGGAACCAAATGGGCAGTAAAGTTGCTCCAGTAAAGCATTTACTCTCTCTTCCAAGGGAAGACTTAATCAGTCCTTGTGTTATAACTGAGATAAAGGATAGGATAACATAATAGATGGTGCAATTGGATACCTTTTTTGGGTTTGTTTTATTTTGTTATAGCTAATATGGTTTAATGTATCTAATACACCACATTTGTACAGCGTTCCAGAAGTAGAGCCATGCTTTGGCATCCCAACGTCACAAACCCCATCTTCCCAACTCTACTCTTGTAGATAAGAACAAAAATGCCCTTCCCAGTGGGCAGCAGATGTGGAATGGCACTTGGATCGTGCAGCAGGAGAAGCTGTGCAGGAGCAGGACAGACACTGTCCCCCTTTTGCTCTGCTGGCTGCCGGGCTGGGGAGCCATGGGACAACCTGCAGGAAGATGAGATAGGGAACAAAGGGCATTGTGTGGGGTGATGGAGCTCTGAAACAAGAGGTGACTTTAATTGAGAACGATGATGGAATTAAAAGAAATCCCACATTTGTTTGGCAATGCTATTGATGTTGGGAACAAGGTATTTTAATTGAGAGCCATCTCTCCATCATTCCATGAGCTCTGCTGGGCCTCTGTGAGACAGCCTTGGGCATGAACTTGACTTCTCTACTGCTTAGTTTTGATTGTGACTGTAGCATTTTATCTCTCTATGAAAATTGTTGTAATTGGAATGTCCTAGACCCTTTCCCTGAAGTTTGAAGGCAAACTGGGAATGTGGCTTGCTGGTGCATTTTGAAGGGGAAATACTCTGATAATAAGAGGTGAAAGGTTTGGAGGTAGCAAGAAGTTGATATGAATGCAAGTAAAATCTATTAACAAGAAGGTTTGGGTAAACTTTGACTTTTAGATAATAGGAGAGGGATTGGTTTGTTTTTTAAAGTACAGAGAAGGAAATTTTCCTGATTTCTCTTCTGCCCCAAATGTAAAACATGTTTTATTGAAATCAGAGTGGTTATTGCATAACCAATGAAAGAAAAATTCAGTTAATAATCTTTGATGAACAAAATCTCTATTTTAAATTAACCAATAGCACATGGGAAAACCCTGAAATACTGATTTTGTTTCTTCAGACACAAAACTGACCAAATGCCAGTTTAAAATAAAATAAAAGAACTGGCGTGTTTTGTAAGTCAACAATTTTTTAATTGCCAGTTTATTCCTTCAAGGTGTGGGGCTGTAAAATTGGGATTGTTAATGGGATGGAGAAGCACAGATTCCAGCTACCTCTTCACTGCAGTGGGTATTGCCAAGCTAATAATGCAGTTACAGGGTGCTGCTCTCAATGAGGGGTTAGTTGTGCCAAAAAAAGCAACACTTATAAATTAGGTCATTATTAATGTTGTCCAATTGTTTCATGTACCAGGTTTACCGAGTGTTTTCTTTAAGGGTAAAGAATAACCAAGGGTATATTGTACAGACGATTCTTCAAAACAAGTTCCCAAAAATAATAAACACAGGAAAGCAAGTTCATATCAGTTATTAAAAACTCAGCTAATAGAACTTAAAGTAAGTAAAGCAAAATTTTTTTTGTAATAGAACAGTGGAAAAAATTATCCTTCTTTTCCAGGAGATCTTTCCATGCTGCACTCATGTACAAGAACTGTAAGAATGCTAAAGTTTCAGCAGGATGAATGAAGTTATATAGGATAGACGAAAATTTAAATCATGCATATTTTAAGAGTAAGAAGAAACCATTTATGAAAAACAAAGTCCAACTGCTGGTGAAGGTGAGGTGCAAGGAGTGTCCCTGTGCCAAAAGCAATTGTTTTCACTGCTTCAAAAAGGGGAACAAGCTCACAGGGAGCTGTTCCTGTTTCCTTGCCCTTCCGTTCTCAGATGGAAAGCACGAACAGTGTCCATCGATTGCTTTGCAGGTACATTTACTGTATACATTTCCAATCATCAAACCGAAGGCTGGGATTTGCTTTCTGTCCAATAATCCTCATTTTCTCTGAAATGGGAACTATTGATCTCTTATGTTGCACTTTAATCCAGACTCTGTATTGCTGAACAAGCACTTTGAAATGTGGCTGTAGGATTATTCTTTCTAAATTAGGGTTTCTCTGCTTGGTTTCTTTCCTGATACAAATAACTAGTCAGAGCAGAAGTGTTCTTCACACTGAAAACAAATTAAAAAACCCTGATTTTTTAAAATTAATGCTCAAAAGTCTAGTTCTTGAGTTTAAGATGAATGCACACAGTCTCTACACAATGTATCCTTAAATGCTTAATAGGCCATGTGAAGAGACTTTAAAGAACATTCTAAGTAGCAACTCAAGCATCACAGAGGCCTGCATTGTCCGCCTAAATTAACTCAAATGCTTTTGAGGAATGGCTACAGTGCTAAATGTTCCCAATTTCCACCCATTCATCCTGTACTGACCCAGCTCCGAGCAAACTAAGCTGCAGACTGGGGACAGTAGAGGTCCAGCAGCACAAGACTTCTGGTTTTTATATCCTTAGTAATACTTGGGACAGGATTGATCGGCAAGGCAGGACTCAGGTAAGTTGATCTTGTGATATTGGTACTGCTGCCTCACTCAGCAAATCCTCTTTCTGTCATATTAATTATTTACTGAAGCCATTTGCTACTTAATCTGTGAAAGCTGAAATGCGTCTGTGAATTTTCCTTTTAATCTTTGGCTAAGGATTTTGTAGTAGATAATCCAGCAGAGAGTGTATGGGGGGTCTGTGATTTCTGTTGCCAAACGTATCTGTGAATGAACTTTGCAGCTCTGAAAACACAGAGCTCTTTACAATTATTTGCCAAAAAAGCAATTACAAGCTGTTTGGAGGCTGGTACTTGTGTGCAGTCTCCTTTTATGTTATTGTTAGCTTTAAAGGGAATTAATCACAGGGTGAAGCAGAGCTCCCATCCAGAGTTCAGCGAGAATGCTGGAACATGTTTGCACCCCTCAGCACATGGATGGAAATGTTCAGTTGAAGCAATGCAGGTGGTTGGACCGTGCCCTGGATCACACCAATTCCCAGGGCTTCCCCCAGCCCTGGGCAGCTGCCTGCTGCTCCCACACAGGAATGGGAATTAATCCAGGGAGTGTGCCTTAATTACAGTCTGTGCAAAGGGAGTTTGTCTCTGTGCAGTGTCAGTGCTGCAGAGGAACGAGTCCTTCTGAAGTCCCCAGTGCGAGTGAGGCACTTAAGGAGCGACACTCTGCAGGCTCCACACACTCATCTGTTCCTCTATTCCAACTCCAGGTTATTGCTGCTCTCAGTGGAATTTAATTCAGTCCATGTGAAGGCTGAGTGATAGTTAAATTTGCATTCTGCACCTAAAATCTTGTTGGAAAGACTGCAGACTGGCTGGTGCTGGCTGTAGGAAGAGCTATTTCATAATGGTAGCACAGATGTCCTCAGCAAAAATTAATAAAGCTCATCAAAACTTCCTTTGCTGCCCAGTGAAAAACACTACTTGAGATACAGAAAAGCACATTTTTAAATGGAAGAGAAACCAAAGTAGCTTGTATCATGTAAGCAAAGGTGTCTTTTTTGCCACATGGAACTGTTTCTTATCATGAAAAGACTTCACTGTTCCATTCTCTTGTAATTTTATTCAGTAGTAATAACAGCAAGGGGAATCATGAATGCTTTGCACTTCCAGGAGAACTGTATGAAAGGCCTCAAGGTTTTTTTCTCCTTGACACCCCTGTTCTCTCTTTCACTTGAGCCTTTCCATTTGGTTCAGTAGAGGCTCAAGGTCTCCAGCTCAGCACAGAAGGACCCTCCTGGGTGAAGGGCAGCTGTCTGTCTGTCCTAGCAAACACAAATCTTTTCCTTGGACACTCCGGCCTGATGTGTTTTGGCTCTGTTCAGGCAAAGAGTTCATCCTTATTCTACAGAAACCATTAGGAAGTTGAAAAATATGACAGTGAAGTAACAGCAAAATACAGCGCATGAGGAGGATAAGAAGGAACATTGTATTTGCCAAGGGTTTTTCCTGTTGTTGCACCAGAAGAGGAAAGGTGATAAACTCCTGATCCCTCCCTTTTGTGCCTGCACCTGAGCACTGCAGCATTAGCAAGGAGGAAGAACAGGCAGACACCTGGACTGATGAGACACCAGATGTGAGAAAGCACGGGGTGAAAGAACAGCAAAAACGGTGAGAAAGAAATGAAGCCGTTTTGTTCTTTTTTTAACTTTTAATGAGGCTGGTGTTAATACCCTGGGGCCTCATTAGCAGCTTACAGACGGCACTGAAGCTGGCCATCTCAAAGCAGCAGCTCTGCCTTTGTTCTTGGTGGACACTTGGAGGGATGTGGTACCGCAGGACCAGGCACAGCCAGCCCGTGGCACTGGTGACATCTAGAGGACTCCAGCTCTCGGCACCAGCCACAGCTCCGTGCAGGGCAAGGATGGCTTCCCAGCCGTGGGGCATCTCCTGCTGCCAGCTGAGCTCACCTCGCAGTGATGTGGCAGAGGAGAACATTAAAAACCTCTCCGTGTGCACATGTAACAGCCCCTGAGGAAACGCTCCGCTGTAGTTTCAGATTTCATTAACTGAGGGTGTAAACTGCACTACTGCAAGCAGGGAACAGACCAAAACCTGCGACTTCGCTGCTGTGACTGACTTACCAGGAGCCTGTGTCTGGGGGAGCTCTGACACTGTCCCCAGAGCCCGGGTAGGGTGACAGAGTGTGACACAGAGCAGATGCAGCTGCTGTGCTCTGGGAGCATTTCCCTGTTCCCTTCCCAGTCCCTGATGGTATCTCACCCTGGAAGCAGTGAACAAATAATCAGAATTATGGTTACAACTGCAGCTACAGTGCATTGATGCCTCTATTTCCTGCGGTCCTAATGACAGGCAGGTGTCAGGCAACATGAAAAAATACACTCAGAATGTGTAAGTGGGAGCTCCAACTGCTCTGCAGGGCTGCTGCTTCCCAGCACTTGTGGGAATGTCACTGCAGTACCTTCCTGAGAGCCTGGGTTTGCTCAGCCTCCGTGGTCCTGGCAGCTCCGAGTCTCCCTTGGCTCTGGAGTGTGTTGGCACAGAGGTTCAGTGGCAGAGCTGCCAGGCTGCTCCAGGGCTTGCTGGCAGTGGGGACACCAGCCTTCCCCACGTCCCCTGTCCTGCCCAGCCAGAGGTGCTTTCATGTTCAGTGCTTTTTTTTACCAAGAAAAGTAGATCCCTTGTTTCTCTGACATTTTCTCCTTTAAAGCTGCATGAGAACAGTGAAGACTAGCAGGCAAAGTCAGCCTGACCCAGTGCTTCAATGGCAAATATTAAACAGCAGCGCTTAGAGAAATGATGAAATCTCTACTGGTAGAATTTAACAACCTACTTACACTGGAGCCAACCAGGACAGATTTATAAAGCTGTAAAATAAGCTAATTCTGTTTTAAATTATTTCAGAACCTGAACAGCACAAGCTGTCTTTAAAATCAAAGGGCAAATTTGACATTAAAAAATGAGATTATACATTGTGGCCAAAATTAAATGCTGTTGACCCAATCATATAACAAGTATTTGTGAGGAGAGCTGGGACAAGGATTTCTGGGATTGTTTCCACTCAAAGAGAAAATTTATGGTAGTGTCCATCTCTCTCAAGCCTCCAGTCCATACTGTTCTAAAAGTCCTCTTCCACATGACATCCTTCCATGCCCACAATACCTCCCTGCTACTTGTTTGCCTTTTCTCTTGCTCACAAAGTGCTGTGGAACCATCAGTGCCCAAATCAGCTGGGCCCTTGTTTGCACAGTGTTTCTCAGAAATCCCCTTGGGCTGCAAAGTCAGGCTTGGGACTTGCCACACTTCAGGCTTTAGTCACTCAAACCAGAGGTCTGTAATTGCTCCATCCCTCAGGCTGACAGAGCAGCGTGTAGCGCTGTTACCCACTCCGGCTCAGCCTTGTGTTAATTCCGTGAATAAGAGCGCTGACATACGATACGGAGCTTTTAACCAAAGCAGGATGCTGGCTGAACTCCAGGACATACAGTTGTTCTCTGCTTATTACCCTAAACATGCAGTTATGTTATCCAAACTGTACATCTGAGTAAGAGTTTGCTACTTCAACTGCAACGCTTTGCTCAGATCTTACTTGTTTTTTCCAAAAGGTTGTGTGATGTTTTCAGACACTGATTCAGAAATGAGTGTTCGTGTCCTACTGCTTTAATTAGTCACATGGACCGAGGAACGCGCTCGCAGTGAAGCAACACAGGCTGGCTTCAACCTTCTCCTTCAGAAAGGCGACTCGTGCTCCTTCAGGATACGAGGACAGCCGCGGAGTTGGAAGGCCGATGGCTGAAGGAATTGCACGTTTCGCAGGGAACACGGTCATTGCCAACTGAGTTTTCTGACTGCTCGCCCTTGCTTCTGAGCAGCGCTGTCTGCGAGCCCCTTATCGCCCCGGTGTGAGCGCTGTTATTGCAGCATCGCTCGCCCCGGCTCTCGCTCCTGCCGCAGGAGCTATCTCAGTGCGTGAAACCACACGGGCTTGTTTTTTCCTACCCGGGTTGATAAGAGCCAACAGATGTCAGTGCAGCCTGAACAACACGGGGCCGTGCTCTGCTCAGGGCTCTGCTCCTGCAGAACATCCCTGGGTGGGAGTTCGGCCGTCGGATGGCTGCGGATACCTGGGCGAGGGGGAGAGAACAGTATCGGGGTGTTAGAGGAGGCTGCACAGGCTCTCACAGCTAAAAATACCCGCCCAAGTATTTTTAAAAACACGTTTGAGGGTCCTTATAAACACACAGACTTTTGTTGACAGAACAAGACTGCTCATTTATGTGGTGTATTATCCTTGAAAACCTGCTCTGTTTGTGCAGGGAGTCCCATGACAACCTCGGCTTGCTGAGGGTGCCACAATGATCTCAACAACAAATGTGTCCCTTTATCTGCTGGAGAGGGACAAAGGGGAAGCAGGAAGTATCTGCAGGCTGTAGGGAAAGCAGTTAAGAAATGGAAATAAGCTGCTTTATCAAAATATTGCTTTGCTGTTTTCACAAGTGCAATCCCAGTGGCTTTCTAGCTCAGGGCACCTCTTCTGTGGCAAGTTAATGCCAGATTTGTGTGTAAAGCCCACTAAAATCAGTGGAATTGGCTCGGTCATCTGTTTAAGTGATGGCTGAATGGAGGGAATTTGACAATGGGATTTACCTTTTTTTCCACCTGAAGCCATAAATACATTTTCAGGTGACAGCTCTAGGACAGAGAAGGCCGCTCTAGGGAACCTCACACATGGTCTGTTAGTGGGGAGGGAAAAAAAGTGAAAGTATTTTGATATCCCTGAAGGAAAACTAGGGCATGAAGCCACAAACCAAGATAGTCAGGGGAAAACCAACCATTAAGATAGCCAAGGGGAAAGGTAGCAAGTTTTATTGTATTTGAGAGTGAAAAGTTTGTACTTTGGAGCTTGGATGGTGATGCTGGCTGGTTCTGTGCCTGGTCTTCTATCCCTCACTGCATTGTCAGGACCAGAGAGAGGACAAATGCTGAATATGGGGATGAAAGATCTCATGGAAATCACCATGGGATAACTCACCTCTGCATAAGGTTAATCAGGATATTAATAAGTTGATGTTTATCTATTCAGCTACACATGACACATGGTGAAGTGCAGAGCTCTGCTCCTGGAGTCCAGGACTTCTCCTTGTGGCTGATGGGAACCAAGATGGACTGGAAGGGCGTCAGTCAGAACTGGCATTTAGACCAGGACATTGTCCCCTCTCCCAGCTGTACCTACACGTTCCAGTCTCTCCAAATAAAGACTTTGCCTTTTTTGTTCATGAAATACATTTGAATATCCTAGATGGAGGGGGCTTTGCTCAGCCCACGCCCCGTGAGCCCAGGCAGAAGCTGAAAGCTGCTGTGCAGGAACAGCAACACTCTTGACCATGTCTTCAGACACTTTGCCATGGCTAGAAGCACCAATATCTCTTGTCATTTTATATCTGAAATACAGTCCAAATGGAGCTAATTCTACCCGTCGTGCCTTATCTGTGCATCATGATGTTTACTTTACAGATGAGCCACCTTTTAGATTAAGAAATGTGACACGGCCAGTGACGGTGGCTTTGTGGTTATAGGTATGAGGAGCTCTTGATTTTCAGACTTCTTCAGAAAGAAGACAAAAAATTAACAGTTTAGATTGATACTTAAACAAGGATTTAGGAATCCATGAGTGAAATTAGGCACTTAGTCACCGTTTTAGATCCAAACTACAATGTGGGAAACAGAGAAATGACAGCAAAATAAGAGTGAAGTGAAGGAAAGAACCAAAAGCAAAGACCAGACAAAACCTGCTTCAGCTAAAATTAATGGAAAACTTTCACAGTCTGCAGTGGGTGTTCAGTCATATAAACACTGAACAAATCCCACAAATGTAGATTCCTCTCCTTATGCCCTAAAAGCCTTGTTTTGTAACTGGGTGGCAGGATTTATTTTCAGGGGTGCTCAGCACCCTTTGTTGCTCCAGCCAGACTGTGCAGAGCAGTCCCAGGGCCCATTTCAAGAGCTAAGCCTGTACTCAGATGTCTTTAACCACCGTGCCAGGCTACAGCCACCTACACTGGAAAAGCTGAGTGCAAACTGGGGCCCTGGAGAGCGGCTGCCTGTGGGAGGGCAGTGCCAGCAGCAGGGCTGACACGTGCTGCTTTGCAGAAAGAGAAATGAGAAAATGAGGGTTGTACATATGGATCACTTACCCTAACAGGGGCGGGAGTTTGAGTTCAATCAATTATTTTCCCTCCCAAGGTACAAATACATGCAAATTTTACGTATTTACATTTCTCTTGCTGTCAAATTTCCTAGTGTTGATCCAACTATTTTTGTTTATGTGTCCGTGTCTCTTCTTTTAACGTTGAAGTCTCACAGTTGTTGCCTCTTTTCTTTTCTTCTCTGATATTTTTTGCATTCCCAAATGACCCACTGCTTTTTAACCTCTCCACTTCCTTTTCTCAGCCCAGTTTCAGATGGTAGAAACAACAGAATAAAAATGCAGAGAGATCTGCAGCCCAGTGCTCAGGGCAGGACAACTCTCTATTCCCTTCCTCCCTCCTGCCAGGAAGAGGCAGATCTTGAAGGTAATTTCCTCTTCTATCTTTGAAACTGTGTGTGATTTCAAAAAGCTGTCAGTCTGTGCCATGCAGTCTACCCAGGTGAAACGTGTGACTTTACCCTTGCTGTCACTTTTTGCCACTATCTAAAGCTGGTGTAAGCAGTGAAGTGCTGAACTGTGCCTGGCATTGTTAACAGCTGGAACTCAAGTAGCTGCATCTATGCTGTAACCACGGGCAGGGCCATCGCCAGGGCTACAGCAGGATGTGGAATTTCTGATTTCCTGAAACAAGTAATTTGTAAGTTTTATGAGTTATTCTAGGGGATTGGAATAATAGGAGGAGGGAAAGCCTGTCTTCCACTTTGGAATCCTACTTCATTTTCAGATCTCCACTTCAGAGGATGGACATTACAGCCAAAGTAGGCTTGGTGTGCTTTGCAGAACTTGTCACCTGCACTGGCAAAGTTTTCAGAGTAACTAAACCAAGACAGGCTGACCTTAAACCTGTCTTGCTGTGAATTGCACCAGCAGGAAAACTCTACTTGCCTACACCCAGAGCCAGGAGAACAGATTTATGAGCTGAAAGTTCCTACTAGTTTGGCATTTCAGTTTTTGGGTTTGTTTGCTTTCTTCACAGTCCTCAGGAGAGTTCCCTTTCCTTTTTGCAGGTGGCACATGGAGAGATCCCCACAAACCAGCCTGTTTCAAAGAACTGTCCTGTCTGTAAGTATAAGATTCATCTTGTCTCAGCGTCTCTCCAAAAAGCACAGGAAGAGAAAGACAACTATTAATAATTTTCTAGGCTGACCTTTACATTTTCTTGTTATATTACATTCTCAGGGGTGTGTTCATCAAAAGAACAAACTTTGGGTCCCAGAGGAAAAGGCATTACAACAGTGGAGACAGAATGAGTCATGTGGGCATCTCGAGCCTGATGTGAGATGGATTAATTACTGCAACAGGCAGCAACTGCTGCTGAACCTTGGGCTAACAGTGATGGGCAAAGTGAATTTCCCTGCCATGTAGTGATTTCATTCTCACACTTACCAATTGCTGTAACAATTGCAGGAGATTTTGAAAGAGAAATTTGCATCAAGAAGACACTTAACTTGTGAGCAAGCACCGAGAGGAGAAATGGAGATTTCAGTGAGAACCACACGGGCTATTTGCAGAAGACAGGCTACAGCACAGAGAGCTGGTTGGAAAGCTTCAACTCCAGAGTGCAGGATGTGTGGCCAGGCCCCAGAGAGCATTAGTCATCTCATAAGCGAATGCTCAGAGCTGGCCGGAGATGAGTAGAAAATACAGCATGACAAAGCTGGCAGTGCTGTGCACAGACCATGCTGCCAGGGAAAGGGGTACAGCCACAACCAGCATCATCACCCCAGGCCAGGTAAACTGAGAGAACTGAGGAGGTGAATGTCAAGTTTGTTGTCAGAAGGCAGATGTGGTGCCTCCAGAGGAAGTTCATCAGTAACTTCTCCACTGGATGACAGCACTGGTCGAAAATAACGAGAAGTCACTGACAAATGTGTGTGTCAGGAAGTGAATTAAAAATTGGGCATGAAAAGGGCCCAGGTCTTGGTGTCATGTCCTTCTTTCCAGTGGGCTCAGGTGTTGTGTTGAGGAGCTCAGGCGCAATGTCCAAGCTGGACACGGCTGTGGACCAGGGCTCTCCCTGCCGCCGCAGCATCCTCACGGTGGGATGTCGGCTCAGGTCCCGACCTGGCAAAAGCCAGGGTGAAACGTCAAACCAGCGCTGGCTCCGGTGATTTGGGGTGCAGAGAATGGGAAGCGCTGACCCCCGGCTCTCCCCGCGGGGTAGGAGGAGAGTCCGCAGAGAGCCCGCAGGTCCCAGCCGGCCCCGGGCGCTGCGGGACGCGACCCCCGCTCCTCGAGGGGGGCAGGCGGGGGGCGCGGCGGCCGCTCCCCCGCAGGGCCGGCGGCTGCGGCGGGGGCCGCTTTCCAGAGAATACGGTAAACATGTCCGCATCACGTGCGGCCGCTCC
>VYXC01004915.1:248681-270432 GCA_013397175.1 Platysteira castanea | reverse complement strand
GCTGCGGCAGCGCGGGGGAACGGGGCCGGGATTTGCCGTGCCCGGCCGGGCGGGTCCGTGCCCGGCCGCGGGTGCCGCTGCGTGCGGTAGGAGCCGGTGGCCGGCCCGAGGGAAGGAACAGCCTCCGCACCCTCGTGAAGGTGATGCTCGGCGCCAGAACGGGCCCGCGGCCGCCTGTCCCCACGCTGTCCCTACGCTGTCCCCACGCTGGCTGCTCACACAGAGCCACGCAGCGGGACCGCGGCAGCAGCGGCGGTGGCTGAGCGGGGGCGGCTCTCCCGTAAGGAGCAAGCCCGAGTTTTCTGTGCGCGGCAGTGATTTCCCGTTGTCCGCTCCGCCTCCCCGAATGCACAGCGGGGAGATGCAGCCTCCCGGGCTGTGCGGTTCCATCCAGCGCTGCCCCGTGCACCAGCCCTTGTTCCCTACATGGCAGCTCCTCCCTGCCCTGGGCTGCGCAAGGCTCAGGGGCAGGGATGCTCCTGCACGGTGACAGCACCGGCACTGCCTTCCCGAGGGATGCCCTATTGGAAAGGCACTTTATTTATCCAGTTGTGTGATGTCTGAGCTTGTCTGGTACACGACCCCAACCCAAACAGGCATGGAAAGTCATGTATGGGCCTTCAGGTAAGTCGAAGGAGGCTGGAAATGTTTCTCCTCCTCCCCCAGTGCAGTGCAGGTGGAATACAGGTTACCCTGAACATCTTAGAATAATAGAGAATATTTTCAAATGTTCACAAATAACATAAGCGCCTCTCACCCTCAGAGCGTGCGTGGTTCCTCAGGACATAAACAGCAAAATTTGGCCTTCATCTTTCTGGTGTGTGTTTGCAGTCTGTAATAGAGGAACTGAATTTTAAGGAGCTTTAGAAAACAATATTGGACCTAGTTTTCTGCATCTTGGTGGTAAAAGTTTCTATTCCAGAAGCTTCTTTTGATGTGGTTGGAGCTATACTGATGCAAGTGTGTTCATAAAGGTGTCCCTCCTTCTCATGGGAAGGGGGTTGAGCAACACTTGTGGGAAGAGTAAAGCTTGTGTGCCGTGACTGTTGGTAAGGAATCACACCTCTACCCAACGTGCATCCCTTTCAAGCACACAATACCTGTAGGGATGTTATCATTTGGTGTTTGGTTTTCACGTATTTCCAGTTTGTTCTGTAGCGAACACGTGCATGAAGGAGGAGCCGTGAGAACTTTTCTTTCTTTGTAGATTAAATAACTCAGGAAAAAATCCAACAGCAGGGCTAGTTTTGATGTTAATCTGCAAGCTTTTAAGTCATAAAGTCTATCTGATACAGGCTTCTGTAGGCAATATTTCAGTTGCCTGGTTTTTAATAAAGAGCTGGGTTTTGCTGCAATGACATTGAACACTGAGTGGGTTAAACAACATATCTGAGTGGTTTAGAGCTGTCTACGGTGAAGCCAACAGGGAGAGCATTCTTTGTCGAAGTACTGATTTATAAATCTGATGGATATGAGTCAGTGTTATGCTGGCAGTCGTTTATTATATTTCAGCCTGGACTTGAATAGCAGGAAGTCACTTTTTGGCCCTCTTGTAAATCTTGGGATGCCTAAGAGACCCATTTCCCTGCTCCTTGCATGGGGACTGTCAGTTTTCCAGTTCGCTTCCTTCCACTGCTGCTTCTCCCCTGCATCCCGCTCTCACTGTTGCTTTGAGAATTTTCAGTTTCTGGAAATGTGGAATATGAAGTTTGGGGTACATTTGGTGATCCATCATGTACATCAGCAGGTATTGCTGCCACAGCTGAGTGTGGCTGTGCTGAGATTGCTTAGGGATTGCACACACAAATAGAGCAGGACAGTGATGTTGAATGCAAAGAGCAGGGGCATCCAGCGAGGATTTAAAGCTGCAGCTGAGTCTTCCTCTAAGGAATGGAGTTAGGGTGGGGAAAAAGTGCCCAACCAAGAGTGTCTTCTCACTTGGGATGAAGTTCAGTGGCAAAAGCTGCAGTAGATACTCATGGTTTCTTATTTGTGCTCCCAACTTTTTAGGCTAATGTGCCCTTGTAGGAGTGCATCACTGACATGGACAGTGAGGGACACCGGGGTACCAGCTCTGCCTTTGAGAGTAACAGATGTTAAATGAAAACTGCTCTGTTGCTTCAGAGCTGTCCTGTCCCCAGGGCTAAATTAATTGTAAGATATAGCTGCAGTAGCTCATGCACCTCCAAGGGCTGTGCTGGGAATGTGGAGTGTTCCTTCCTATGGCTCGGCTGTACGGGACACAGGGAGTGCACAAAGTCACTGTGCTGTGTGTTTTTGTGTTGTAGTGTGTGTGTAACATATGAGTCTGTTACTCAGAGCACCACTCAGGTTATGCTCTTCAGCACAACTGGTACTTATCTTCCCACGTTGTAGTTCCTTTTTTTGGAAGGAGAAGTTCATCATTTTATCCAGGTGCTCAGGGGTGTGCAGTGTAGTTACTCAGTGGATAGCTTTATGCCGTTAATTGATTTAGATTTCTTTAATAAATTTTCAGTACTTTTTCATCACCACAGCTGTATAAGGTAAATTCCCAAGCCCTGGAATGTCTCTTAAATTCAGTAGAGCAAAGATCTTGCATCTGTTCTGTTTTAGAACCAATAATCTGACTTTGTACTTGCAGTAGAGTAGTGGGAGGTTTTTTTGCTTTGTTTTTGCGAAATGCTCAACCAGGTGTAATCTCACAGGATTTTGTTTAGTGAACTGTACAAGTCACAACTTCAAGATTACGATCACTGTTATGCTGGCAGCATAGTGTGAGTTCAGGGATACTACTGGGAATAGGAGGTGATTTTTCATTGCATGGAGGTTGTTTTGTTGCTTGCGAACAATCCTGGCTCTAAAAGTGAAAGTGTGTGGTTATAGGGGAAAAGATTTTAAACTTTGTCATAAAACAATTCTATTACTTGTGTGCTTTCTTACTGGTGACAGTAATGTGGGTTTTCCTCTACCTTTTTCTTTTTTTTTTCTTTTAAAGACTTTTAAGGAATGAATCTGGCTCGCTATAAGAGAGTGAACTTGGGCTGGTCCCCTCTCAGTGCTTCGCCAATCTCTGTGTACTTTGCTTTTCACTCTCTCAGGCTGAACTCTTGCTTATGTAAAAAGTACTTGTAGCTTATTCCCATCTTGAAAAGGAACTGCAGATATCAATATACCAATAGAGATACATGCACTTGCCACCCTAGATATTTATATTAAACTACAACATATAAAATAATGGCCATTCGGAGTCTTCCCTACATCAGTGCTTAAGTAAAAACGGTTTTAAGAAAAATATTTATGCTGGTGCAAATATGAATATAGGGTATGCAAATGGGAAGTTTTAATGGGGAAATGTATTATACAGAAGAAAAACACACTTTAAAAAGCTGGGAAATACCAGCGTGAAGACTGACCACAGTCACCCTCTCTGTGTGTGCTGCATGGTGAGCCCCCTGCCTGCCATATAATTAAAGACTGCCTTGTATGGTTTACATTGTCTTTTTTTCAACAGGGCTGGTACTTCATTCTGGGCACAAGATGGATGTTGTGCACTGAATGAGCAGCTATTGAATATTCTTGTCCTCCTCATACAATGTGTCACCCTGTGCCCTATTTGTGACACTCCGTCCATACCCTGGACTGAATAAAGAACTGTTGAACTCTTCATGCTGTAGCACTGATCACTGCAGGGACTGAATGCTTCACAAATGTCAGTGCATGGCACTGCTGTGAAATGAGGAGGTATCCTCCTCCTTTTGTGGATGCTGGAGGGGGAAATGCCACCAAAGACTAAAGCTGAAATTGTCCGAAGATACCACTGATTTTATATACCATGTCTTTGCCAAACACTAATTTTAATCCATAGTACTCAACTTTTTTTTTTGTTTGTTTGTTTTTGGGTTTTTTTGTTTGTTTGTTTGTTTTTGTTTGTTTGTTTGTTTTTGTTTTTTTTAGTAAACACTTTCTGTATTTAGAGCATGGACCTCATTGTTGTGAACACTCAGCACTTTTGCAAAGTGATTTTTAGGTGCTCTGAAGTGCAGCCCAGGAGCCAGAAGCAGAGCTGGTTATCCCTGATGGAAGCTGCGTGCTGCTCTGCTGGTCAGGGCAGCTCTGTAGCAGAGGGAAGCTGGCCTGGTTCTCCAGGGCAGCATGTGATGGCAAATCCCACAAAATATTCCTTCTCTTGTGGTGATTCCCTATCTTGCTAGCTCACAGGGAGGTGGTTATCCTGGCACTGCTTCTCTCAGGATGGAGTGTGGGGAGGAAGACACCCAATTGTAAAGACAGGCATGTGCTCAAGCACTTGACAAAATTCCATCTTGTTGACAATATTTTCATTCACTTGCAACCATTTTGTTTCTTGTGCCCTATGTGTTGTGAGCTGCAAGAAAGGGCACACACCCTGCTAAAAAGCATGTTATCCTTAGCAGAAGATAATGTAATAGATGTACAGGACAAAATAGACTAAAAATGTAGAGGCAGTCTTTATCCTGGAGCTTCCTAAATCTCAAGAACATGATTTTTGACACTCAACATCTTATACCCAGTTGGGATTAAATTTCCCCTTTAAGAAAAGCAGGAATAGGACAGAAAAATCCTAGGGGATGCCTGTGATGTGTGTATCCTGTAGCAGCCTGCACTGTGATAACAGCTGGAGAGGCAGCAGCGTGCACTTCTCCAAATGGAATGTCTTTAGTGGTGATGGAATTACAATATTTTCCAATAGGGCTCCCAGTAATTACCAGATACTACAAGAACATCTGGACATGGGAATCTCCGTGGTTTCCATCTGCCCAGCACTTCCCAGTGCAGACATGACAATTCTGCTGTGGACAGCAAGGAGGTGGAATGCTAATTATGGATCTTCCTTTGCAATGAGGAGCCTCTGCAAGAGGAATCCTACTCAGTTCCCACTGCTGTATCCAAAATGTGATGCCTGTTCAGTTGGTAACCAGAGATCTTCTGGATTGGAATATGTTCACCCCAAACAAAAATACCTGGGAAGCTTTGCAAACTTTAGGAAAGCTTTACCCAGTGTGCAAGCAATGCTGGCTGCACCTGTGCTGTGATTTGTGATTGCTGAACCTCAGAACAACTTAGTGTCCTCACCAGTGGCACCTCTATGCTTTAGATCACTTAGTAAAGCTGTTTCTCTCCTGCTCTCATTTTATATTTCATAGGAAGGAGAGAAGCAAGCTACTTCTCATTTCCTGCTCTGTTTTGTTCTGTTTTGGTTGGTTTTGTTTTCATTTGGTTTTTTTCCTTGAGAGCTCCTGATAGTGACTTTCGTCCACATAAACAAAAACATCATTAGCCTCAGGCAGACACATGGTGTGGAGAGCTTCAGCCAGCATATTTGAAGTTTGGCAAGGTTTGAGCTGCTTCAAACAGGGTCTGGCAGTGGAAGGTGTCTGAGGAGCCGGAGCTGCACTGCTCTGAGCGTGTGAGGATGGAGGGCTGCTAATGGATGGCAACGCTGTGTGAGGCAAGGTGGACGTTCTCTACAGGGATCTGAACTGCAAACTAATTCCTTTCACAGTTGTAGCTAATGCTGAGGGGATGCTCTGTGCATATGTAAGCATGGGTTTTTGTGGGAAGGGGTGAGGAGTCTGAAGGATCACACAGCAGTGTAAATGTACAAAGTTTCTCCCTTTCCCCAGCAGAGATGTAGTGTAATCTGTGTAGTGGTAATCTGTTTTTTTCACTCATTAAATGCCTGGTGGCATAAAGATCATCATCCATCACTCTAGAGAGACTGCATTCATCTGTAAGCATGGATCTAATTTCAGAGTTATCTGAGACTTTTTGTTTTTAAAGCTAGAACTCCACCCCAACAGTGCTCTCTTTTTGACTTGACTTTTTTGAGCTTGTGATCCTGTTGCTTGGTCAGCACCATCTGCTTCCAGAGCAGGCAAAATGTCTTGCTTGCTTCTGTGCAACTGCTGGCACCATTCTCCACTGGGACATCTGAAATTGAACTGTCTCCTGTGCAAGAGCTTCCCCAGAGGAAAAGCCTCGAGGAGTGCAGTTAATTACATGCAGTTCTTCCCTGGCTCCCTTAAATTTGGGAGTGTCCTTATTCCCAAATATGCATGATTTCACTGAATTTCGTTCTAATTGCCACAATTTAAAAATGTCAGGGAAAGAGCTTGGCAATTCCCTGGTGTGAGGACAACTCAGATACTTTTCATGAGAAAGCCCAGTTACCAGGCATATAAATCCATGATGGTTTAGTTATTCAGACCTGAAGAATGTGTCTTGAGAAGAGAAGTTGAACTCCATGACTTATTCTTATTGTTCCCCTGCTCAGTGAAGCATTTGAGAACCAAGCCATGCAAGCTTTATAAATAGCTCAGCCAAAGTTTTCTTTACTTCCTCTAATGTGTTCCCTCTGCAAAGAAAACCCACAGTGTCTGTGTCTGGGCAGCATTTTAAAAGATCTGTATGTCACTAAGAGGACAGAAAAGTTGATGGCTATTCTCTGCACTGAGGAATGTGGGCAGGCAGCAGGTGTCACACAGATGTCAGGAAGTTGGTATTTTTATTTTGCCAAGTGAAGGAAGGGGATGCTGAGGAGGATGGGTTGGTTCCTAGCAGGGAATAAGATGCAATTTTACAATCTACAGTCTTGCTCTATTTAGCCACTTCCGTCTCCGTGTTTTGGAAGAGGGAACATGTGCTGAAATTCCTGGGAAACCCATTAAATTCTGATTACAAACTGGAGGAAAAGTTGGGGGGATTGTCCTCCCACTGAAGGACCACTCCTCCTCTTTTTTGCCTCCTAAGCACAATTAAATGTTCTTGCAAGGGGGGGTTTGCATACAGAATCATAGAAAACACGCCAACTAACCAAACCTGGTGCCTCCCACCACGTCCATCCCATGAGGCTGAGCTTGGCGCTGGGCTGGCTGTGGGTTCAGCACTATTTTCAGAATCCAAATCCACGTATTTCTACCCCAGCACAGCTTCACACGGGTTGCTTTGTGCACAGCAATGCTACAGCAGCTTCATGGCTTTGGCCTCAAGGAAGCACACTGCAATCAGTGGAAAAACAAATGAAGGGAGAGCCCCAGCCCTCGCCCATCCCGCGTGAGCCCTGTGTGGGGATGGCATTTTTCACAGTGCCAGTGGGAATGAACTGTTGGGAGCTGCTCCTGGAAACGTCCCCAGCAGCTTCCGCTGTGAACAAAGGTGATTTATGTGTAAGGTGGACTTCTGACAGTGTAACTCAAAGTGTTTTGATGTGGCTTTCATGGCAGAGGCTTTCTTTTTAAAGCATAATTTCAGACATGACCAAAGAGCTTTCTGAGCTGTCTCTGGATCCTCCTGCCCTGAGCTGTCCTGAGCAGTGCTGTGATGCCACATCTCCATCCTTGGCCACTGTTACAGCTGTGCTTCCTCTGCATTACATTACAGGAGACTTAAACCCAAATAAGTTGCTTTTATAATGTAATGCTTGCATTTTGAGTGCATTTCTTTGACTTTGAAATCAGTCACGTTTTGCCCTTGTGCTGTGTGACTGCCGAGGCTGCCTTGCAGAGGAGCTTGTGAGGTGCTGCTCCCTTGGGCAGCCAGAAACCTGAGCCTCAGCTGCAAATTGTTCCTGTCCCATTGCAGAGATTTTAGATTTCACTGATACACTGGAACAATTCGGACCACGGGCTAGCTGCTGGTGAATGTGTGTTGTGTGCCAGCCCCTGCAGGGACCAAAGCCTGGTGGAAGGGATTCTCCAGGCTTTGGTCCTTTCTGACTCTTGAATTTTGCTTATGGCAGTTTGAGTGGGACACAGACAACGGGAAATCCTGGCAGTCACTTTGTTGGAGATGATGAGCTGTGCTGGCTTCATGGTGGAGGTGACAAACACGTCTGAGTCCACGTGCCCTGGAGAGCAGAGGGCCTGGAGTGGAAACCAGCAGCTTGTCTGTCCCCAGGCTCTCACAGAACGTGGGTGCTCAGGTCCCTGGGGCACACAGGACTTGGGCAGCTCTGATGGGGAGATGCTGCTGCAGAAATAAGGAAAAAAAGGCACTTTTCAGGGTGTGACCTTCTCTCTCTCTGTGTCAGCCTCATTGCACGTACACCACAACCTCTTCCTCTTCCCTACCCCACCCCCCATCGAACACAATTTTTAGTTTGTGGGCTGTATTTGTTTGGGTTTGCATTTTTCCTGGTTGTTTTTCATGCTGAAATCTCAGGATCACTGGTTAGCCAGGACGTTTTTGGGAGCACAGAGGGATTTGTGGGACTGGGTCTTAACACAGGGAGGAAATGTAGATACTGAGGAGAAGGGCATGGTATTGTGAGCTGAAAATCTACATTCAGATGTTTTGAGTTTTTTATAAATACCAGTTAAAACTGTCTTCCTGGAAGAAAAATACTCCACGAAATAGTGTCTCGATGCTTTCCCTGCCTTACCTCCACACAGGAAATTCACAGTTTGATGGAACTGATTTTTCTCTGCTGATGAAAGCATGGAACAAATTCCTTCTAGACTGTAAAAGCTGAAAGATAGTTTCTCCCCTGATCCCTTAACACTACCTGCGCTCTCATTTCTCTCAGCTTCTGAGAAGTTCAGCCTCATCTGTAGCATTTTGTGGTTTTAGGTGGTGAGTGATGCAGGGCTTCACTTGCTCATGTTTCAGAAGAATATGCATTTGTTTTTAACAGCACTTCAAATATTCACAAGGAAAATGCTTCTTCTCGTCTGTTTTCCCCAAACAAAAATAAACATGAAATTTGAGTGGATAGCTCTTAAACATGAATATATCCTTGTGATTCCAGTGGGATTATTCCTGTGAGCAAGGGCAGTGTCCACTGTCCCCTCAGAGCCAGTGGGGACAGTGACCCACCTGTGTGCTGCCATCCCACCTGGACACTGCACCCCCTGGGCAAGGCACAGGGACACACCTTGAAACAGTGCAGAACCAGCCAGTGGAGCCTGAATATCCCTGTCAAGCCCAAATGGGAGTTTTATGGTACAAAGGAATTTAAGAAAATGTTATTTGAAACTTTGTTCGCCGTTGAATTATTCTTCATGAGAAGGTTTCAGAATCTGTTGCTTCTAGTACAGGTCTAAGCAAAATCTAAATACTGCAAAGATATTTAGTGTTCAGGATTATTTTGGGAGGGGGCTGAGGAAAGGCCTGATAAGTTATGTACTTGACCACATGTAGTTAAAAATATTATTTGGAATATAAACTTCCTTGTCTGAAGACCAGCTTTATGCACTAAGTCAAAAAGCACAAAAAGCAGTTCTCCTCCTGGCCTCCATAAGTATACCTTAATGCTGCTGAATCCTGGAAATTATGCAGGGCATGCTTTTTAGATGTTGATTTTGACTTCTTGCCTGGGACCAAGTGTAAAGTCTTTCCAAGGAAATACTTAGAAGACTTGCAATGAAACCCAAAAGCTGCTGCCAAACCTAAGTTTTTAGAAAAGGAGTAGGGGGCAATCCAGCCTGTTAAAAACTTCCAGTTGTTTGTAATTAAATCCACTTCTTCTGTGCACAATAAACATATACTTAGAAAAAGATCATTTTACATAATACTTATGTGGTTTAGTGCTGCTTTTCAGCTGCTAAAAATCAGGCAGTAGGTTTGCTATTTTTGTCTGGGAAGCTTACTGAAAGCTGGGGAGCCAGGGCTGATGCAGCTGTGCCACCGCAGTGGTGACACACAGAGCGAGCCAGGGAATCCTTTTCTCATCATGAACCATCTTTCCCACTGGTTCAAGTTTGTTTTGGATTGACAGGGATGGGAATGAAGGGGAGATAAAAATATCCCGTCCGCACGTCCCTCCTGGCCAGCAGCAGCACCGCTCGTGGCTTGGGTGGAAACGCTGGGATTGCAGGAACTTCTCATCACTTTGGGGGCTGGCAGGAGGCAGGACCACCAAATCCTCACCACCCTGAGCTTGGTCTGCCATGGTTCATTCAGGACTGTTTCAAATCCACTGCCATCATTTGTCTGGAGGATGGGGCATGTAGGGTGAGGGGGACGGCCCGAGTGTGAGTTTATCCAAGAGATAAATTTTATATTCACCCTTGACAAGGGAGGGAATATTTTCCCAGGATGGCATGGAGAAATTGTCAGTTTTTACTGGGCAGGTTGCAGGAGCTGTTGGGTGCTGAGATGGAATATACACAAGGCATAGAAAGAGCAGAGAGGAGCAGCTTAGAGGTATTATCTCATAAGTGACATAAGAAAAACTATGAAGCCTTGTAGAGCAGATTTGTTAGGATTTGAGATGAAAATCCCTGTTGCTGAGATTATCCCCCAGCATATGGCAGGGAATGTAACAGAGATGTAGAATTAGCTGCTAATGATCTGGACACCTCGTGGAAACAGATGTTTGTAGTCCCATGTAACTGCTTGCTATTTTGTTTGTCTGAAATCTGGATTACTCAGCACCAGGCCTGGCATGGTATTAGAATGCTTACTATCTTCATTTCCCAGTGATCTCACCCAGTACAGATCACCTCTTTCTTAGGAATACTGCTGGGGTAATCCAGTGTGAAACTGGGATGGAGAATTAGGGAAATGGCCCTCACTGCAGTGCCAGCAGATGGAGTTAGCCAAGGGCCAGGGGTGGTGGGGAAGCTGCAGGAATCTCCTAGGGCAACCCAGGACATCTCCATGGCACTGTGACACTACTCTGCTGCTATTGCATGGGCAGTGTTCAACTGGGGTTTCTTTAAAAGATGAGTTTTTGATAGATCTGTGTGGCAAATGATGCTGCAGTTGAGGAGGGGATTGCTCAGACTCAGTGCTGCTGCATGGACAAGCATCTGATATAAAACCCCCTCTGTTACACATTTTGGTAGTTCTGGTACCCCCTTACTCACCCTGGCTTTGGGCTGTTGTCAATAAATACCTGACTTACCCTCACCGTTGTTTAAGGCACCCAAGTTTCCAACTCAGGGATGTAATTCCCGTAGTTTCTCTTTGGGATCTCTTAATTTATTTGTTACTTGAAAAATCTGCTTTACGTTCAAAAAAATGCTTCCTAATTTACTTATCTTAATTTACATTATTGGAAGACATCTTCTTGGAGCTGGAAACTTTTCTTAAGGTGGGTAAAAAATTGTTAGCTGTCAGTTCAGCTCATCTGTTTTCCACCCCTTCCTTTGTGTTAAACTTCCTTTTGGACTTAATCTTTTACAGTAAAAGCAAGACCTTAACCTCAACTTCTCTTTCTAAGTTAGATTCTTTTGACCTGGCGTCATCTTTGCTACAAGGCTTCACACGCTGCAGTACAATAATATTTTTCTTGTGGTGCAGTGAACAGCGCTGCAGATGCTGTTCCAGATGGGGTCATTTTTTCTCTAAATTAGCAACTGTCTTAATAGATATTTTCCGTGGCTTCCAAACTATGTGGTGTTGTTTGAACGAAAATGTAATTCCACAGAGAGACTTCAAGCCTAGCTTTTGCTGGGCTTTCCAGAAACAGTTTTTTTAAAAAATTACTTGTACAGTCAAAACGAGTTTGGGAGCGTATTGTGCTTGCATGTTGCAGTTGTGTCCTTAGAATGAGATGGAAAATCTGAATATTTGGTATATTTTTCTCAAAGAGCAGCATTTTCATGCAGGCTACCATACTGATGTAAGGGTTAAACTATGGCAAATGTATTTTGAAACAACTGGAATATTTCTTTGCATCAAGAGCAAAAAGCCCAGTTCTCTGCCTCCTGAGATACTTGTAAAGCTTCACCTCAGACTGGTTAATTTTCTATCATTTTAAAATAATCCTTTGAGATTGCAATTTTAATGTGAACAACTTGCTTCTGATCACTTGAAACTTCCGTGGAGGGGTGTAGAGGATTCTTTGGATCACAAACAAAATGTGATGTGGACTCATGAAATCCATGGTGGTGGCTGCTCAGCAGGACATGAGTGGACTCTCAGGAGCATGTGCTTGAGTTCTCCTTTGTCACAGACAAACGTGGAAAATGCAGGAAATCATGAAACATCCACCAGGACATAATACAAGCCTTAGGATCACAGATACTTTTCAGAATATCAGTTTCTAAATACTTGAATTTATTTGAGGGAAATTCTGATATTTTTGTTGGTTATTCAGCTAATATCATTACCATGGCCAATAGCTAACTGTTAAATTTAAACTGTGCTATTTCTAAGTCTTTTAAGATTACAGGATCTGTAATTGCTTTTGAGATGGAGAGTTTGTAGTTCAGTATATATTTTTCTTGTAGCTAACTGTCCCTCCTGGTTCTATCTTGAGCCACCAGCACACTCAATCATTCCCTGTGCTAGGCAGGTCTTTTTTTATGCCAAAACCAAAAGGATTTCCAATTTTCTTACAGTTTCATCAAGTGAAAGGCCCTGAACCACCTTCAGGCCTTGCCCCGGAGTGTTGCACCCTCTGTGCTTTCGAGGGTGGGCAGCGATCGCCCCGATCGTGGCTCATGCGCCACGTTCCATGAACAGCCTGGCACTGGATAAGGTGCCAAAGTGACAGCAAAAGGCACTGGGCAAGCCCTGGTAGTGAGCAAGAACAGCCCTTTGTGCTTGTGCAGTCGGGATCGAGCACGGTTTGTGCTGGAGCACGGAAGTGGCTCATCCTTTCACGCTGGAGGCCTGGGAGATGCTGCTGGAGCTTTTGTGTTTGAGGAGAGAAAGTGGGATTTTTGTACAGCCAAAGAGCTAAAGCTGGGCCTGCAGGGTGGGAGAGATCCCTGCCAGCTCCCCATGGGAACAGGGCTGGGAGGACATGAATTTGTTACGTCTGTGGGGGCAGTTTGGTTCAGTTGAGCTCTCCTGTGAAGATGTCACAAGAAGAGTGCGTGCCTTGGCCATTAGGAATTTGTCCATGCTACAATACTAGAAGAGATTCCTGTTTTATTTTGTAAATTTTATCCTCCACCTGCATCCTACTATGCATAGAGAAAATCTTGCTTCTGTGACTTGAGAAGCAGCAAGTTTCCAGTGCTTCCCAAAATTTCCTCCAGAAAGGGATTATGTCACATCTGACCCAGATGCTTTTGGAAAACAGTTTGTCTCAGCACAGTGAGTTCTGGGAGGGACCCTCACACTCAGGAGCTGATCACAGCGGTGAGGACAGTGTTGGGGGAAGAGAGCTTTTCCTTGGATTAACTCAAGGGACAGTCAAACACTTTGGTTTGGCTGGCTTGGCCCTATTTCCAAGCTGGACCTTCCTAATTCTCAAGTGGGAGTAGTGTCCCTGGACCTCTAAAACCACCAATATTTTTTTTCCTCCTGTCCTTTGATTAAGGACTTGTTTGTTGACACTTCAGTGGGTTGTGGCTCTGATGACAGCAGCCCTTGTGTCAACCAAGACAGAGCTGCTCACTGTTGATAGTTCCAGGCTTTGTCTCTGCTTCCTAGATGTGGTCAGATAGAGGTTCTAATGGTCTTCCAAGTTGTAAGTAGGGATAATTCTCAGTAGAAAAGTCATTTAAGTGGATTTCTGCATTTCTCCAACTGTTCTCTCTGCATATATGTGGACCAGACAGAAGAACAATGACAAGGTTATGCAGATATCCAAGCTGATTTTAATAGTCTGCCTAAAGAAGCAGATGTGTAAGATGAAATAGAAGGGTCCTATTTGCTCAATAATTGTTTAAAAAGTTAGTTCTGTACATATTTTAAGATAACTTTTCAATGGAAAATAAGTGACTGAACCTACCACGGTAGTGTTTCCAGTGAACAAAATGTGGTGTAAAGTTCAGATTTACGTTTCTTATTATAGCTTAGAGGGTTTCATCTTAAAGGAGTTTTAATAGGTGCCAAATGCTCTCAATATCCGTCAAGCTCAATTAGAGAAGAGATTTTTTTTTTCTATTTTTGCATGGAGCAGGAAACATGAAGCATCTTATTGGAATTGTTCCTAGAAGGTTTGAACTTTGCAGATGTGTGAGATTTTCATATATCGTGGTAAAATGCTAAATCTGAAGCTCAGCAAATTATTCTGCTGGCTGTTAACAGAAGATTCCAGCTATTGCTGGCTCGGCAGGAAAAGAGATGAGATTGAAAGATTTCCAGCCCTGCCAAATAGAGATGTCCTGGTGGGTAACTGGTCCCATCAGAAAGCTGTAGGAGCAGCAATGTTGGGGCCTTGCCGTGATCGTCTTGGCAGGACTTTTCCAACCCCAGTGCTCCTGGAGCTCCAGGCTCCTTGGCTCTAGGAGCCCTAAGCATAACCCTAACCCTAGTCCCAGCCCTTAACCCAGACCCAATATCATGGGTTTTCCAGCTCACAGTCCCGTAGGAGCAGCAATGTTGGGGCTCTGCCAGGACGGCCTTGGCACGCCTTTTCCATCCCCAGTGTTCCTGCAGCTCCAGGCTCTTTGGCTCTCTCGAGCCTGACCCCAGCCCATCACAGCAGCTTGGCACTGGGCCAGAGGTGCTCAGCACCAGAGGTGGCACAGATTAAGAGGTGTGCACTTGACAGGGTGGCACCTGTTAAGCTCTGGGTCCTCGGGTCCAGGGGTTTAGCTTGAGGTTCTACTACTCTCTCTTAGCACAAAGGAGAAATCCCCACCAGGTAGACTCATAAGGTGAAAATCACACTGAAGTTTACTGGCAAAACAATCAAAATCAAATGATCAAAAATCAATGATCTTTGGCAAAGGATGAAATACAACATTTAATTCAACATAAAACCGCTTATCACATCGTTACTTAGTGTTAATTTAGCATTTACTTAGCATAAACTTAGCCCAACTGAGAAAAACCTTTCAACTTATGACAGCTCGGCTGTCGGGCTGCTGCTGTCCCAAGGCCCCTTGATCTGTCTTGAGGGCTTCAGCAAGTCAGAACTAAGGGTAGAATGTGCTGCTCTGGTTTCCAGCTATAAACACAGAGATCAGTGTCATGTCACAACTAGAACTGTTAAAGTTGGACGTGCACTGTTTGTTATTACTTGGCTTTTTAAGCATAACTCTTCACGACCACAGAACACTGTAGCAGAAAGGATTTGTTCATTTGCAGATAAAGGGCTGAGTTACTTTGGGCTCTATTCTTTGTTTTCTTACCTTTTCTTGACACATGTGGGTTTTAGGACATCTTTGTTTGATTGCTTTCCCTTTATTAACTTTGTCCCTGCCTTTTTACACTTGGAGTTGGTTTTTGACATATAAGCAGTACTCTGTACATTAATATATTTTTATAAGACTGACGCCATAGTTGTCCCTAATCTTTGGCAGAACAGTCCATATACTCTGAGATGTGCTGTCCAGCACACCTCCTTTACCATATTTCTGTTTCCTCAAATCTGAAGTCGGGCTTTTTCTGCAACACTGTCAAGGGAATTTTAAAATATTAAACTGTTAGAGACACAGAGCATTGTTATAAAATGATGGAGAAATACAGTGCTGCAGAAATATTTAAAAACACTGTGAAAAGTCTTCTCTGTTGTCACTGTTTCCCTTTACTCTCTGTTAAGCAGTCAGTATTAATCGAAGTTAAAAGTCTTAGTTCACCCCCAATATATTTTTTTCAGGAAAACCATGTAACTCCTGCAATGACAAACACTGAGCATACCACTCGAAATTGAGAAAGAACAAAAATAAGGAAGTCCTATAATAAAAAAAAGGATGTTATCAAATGCGCTGCATTGGCAGAACTTTTGAACAGTTTTCTCAGACTGGCAAGTTGTAATTTTACTCAAAAAAGATTGGTTTTCCCTCCAGCTTGGTTGACACTGGAGCAGGAAAATATTGGGGGCTAATTCCACGAGTTCAGAAAGAGCTGAAACACTTCCATAACTCATGGAGAACAAAGTGGTCCATGGCCTGACAGTGGGGGTAGATGTGTGCTGGGGGTAGAATCTCAAGGAAACTGTCCCCA
Source organism: Platysteira castanea (assembly GCA_013397175.1). Lineage (NCBI taxonomy): Eukaryota > Metazoa > Chordata > Aves > Passeriformes > Platysteira > Platysteira castanea. The sequence goes on along the minus strand of VYXC01004915.1, from coordinate 254,619 downwards.
GCGGGGGCCATCTTGGAGCTGGCACCGAGCATCCCAAACTGCACATCAGCATCCTGCAGGACCTGGCTCCTGAAAGAAGGAATGTGGGAAGGATGCAGTGGAAGGTGCAGGAGGGATGTGGGTTTATTCGTGAGGGCCAAGAAGCCCTTGCAGGGAGGATGCTATTAAAGACCAGGGAAAATAGTGCAAATCAGGGTAATCAACATGCCCGTAAAGGACTGCAGCAGCTCATGTATCCCTTCCAAGAGAAATAGGTGCTTACATCTTCATCCCCAATTTTCTTTTTGTTTAGTTCCATGAACACATGTGCTTTCTCTTTCTTATTTAACCTAGAGCAAGGAAATTATAACAAAAAAATTAATTCCAAATGAAACTGTTTTTGTGTCGTCCTTCCACTTTATCACTTTGTGCAAATACTTGAAGGCATAACTAGGTGCTAACCTTGAATGTTTAATGTTAGGACTAACTTCTGCTCATTGTTTTCCAAAATAGGGCCACTGTGTAACAGCAATAATCTAAGTCAGTGTCAACATGAGGCGCTGATATTTTAACAGAAGACTTGAGCTCATAATAAAACCAAGTCAAGGTTTTTAGGGTGAGTTAAATTTACTGCAGCAGCGCCCTCAAGTGCTGCGACACTTCCCAGGCCCGATGGTGTCTGTCCCATGGGACGCTGGGGTTCACGTGCTGAGGCTTGATTCTTTAGCACATTTAGCCCAGTAAGTGCAAGTAAATTCTTTTGGTGTAATTTTGAGTACTCACACAAATCTGTGAGACTATTTAAATTAATACCAGTGTGAAGGGAAGGGTGCTGGTTTGGGAGTTTCCCTTTTAATTGCTCTGTGGTAAGAAAGGTGCTCTCGGGACTGGTTTGGTTGGAAGTGATGGCAGAAGGAGACCTGAGCAGAGAAGCTTTCTTCAGACAGGTCAGCCTTGGGCCAGGTCGTTCAGGATGCTGGTCTGTATTTTGGGATGCTCGGTGCCAGCAGAGCCCAGTGCAAGCTTTATCAACTGCTCTGCAGCTGCCATGGCCCTTTCTTAGTTTAGGCTGCAGAGACAGAGGAGCAGAATCTTCTCAGGTGTGACTCATTACCTAAATGGAGAATTTAGGATTTAGGCATAGTACCCACTCTGCTTTTGTACTGAGGGGACCGTGTCTGGTAGGCTGTGGATTTAACCAGCACACTATTGGTATATGCTATAAACCGTATGGACAAAACTATGGCACTGTAGAACAACTGTGGTCTGCTAGAGGTGTTACCCATCCTGAACATACATTATTATGGTTGTGCAAGGAGCCTGTAGGCCCTGGACTCACTGGACTGGGGCTTTGCCAGCAGAATTCCAGCTCTCCTTGAGGCGGCTGCTGGAGGGAGCCCTGGTTGCACTCCTCAACTTGTGAGCAGTGAAGCCCCAGTGACTCCTAGAATTGCAGCATCTCTCTCAGCTGTCTGACAAAGCTGTCTGTGTGATTTCCTCCGGTCTCCAGAATTCCCTTCTCTTGAGCTCTCCACCTCTTGTCTCTCAGCACGTCTGATCAAAGTAGGTCAAGTCAGCTTTGTTCAAAAGCAGAATTGCCGAGTGATGCCGCTTTGTCTGAAGAAGCAAATTCAGCCTAAGGGAATGATTCCATGGGGGTAATGCAATCACAGCACCTAATAATTACCTGTATCCACAAAATGAACATTTGAGGGATTGCTCAGAGCAGAAGGCGTCACTTGCAACTCTCCCTGTGTAAAAGTAATGCCCTTTCCTCCTAATTATTAAGGAGTATTTTTGTAAAGATACTTCAAAGTCTTTATTTCGTATTCCTAGCATATACTATTCAAATGTGTGTTCTGTAGTGTCCTTTTGTGTGGGTTTCTCTGGATCCAGAGGGAATAGCAATTGCAATAGTGATAGCAATCTGTGGAATGAGGAATTGCAACATTTGGGCCATACCCACTCCTTATATTTTAGTCTTGAATGAGTATTTCTAGAATAAAACAGGAAGAAAGGAAGAGGTCAGAGGGAAGAGATCTTAGAAATCATTCAATTGTTTGACTTATGAGAAAAATAGTGACACATCTTTAAAATAAACAAATACAAAGGTCAGTGGCCAGAAATTCAGTAGCCCAGGGCTTTTTTTGGCCACTTAAACAAGGAAGTTGCAAAGCCTTTGGCCCAAGTGCTTCTCTCTGCTGCACTTGGGCAGTTTCCCACAGCTCCTTCCTTAGGTGACCTCAGGCTGGTTTTGATTTGCACAAAGGAAAAAGGATGGCTTTTCTTTTTCTGGGAGTTTTATCACTCCGGAGCAGTGCTGTGAAGAGTTGGTCACTGGTTTCAGTCCCTATTCCAGCTCCCTATTACCTCCTGCTGCAGGCTGGAGGAAGATGTACTAAAGGTACACCTCTCTCCAGGTAAAACATCCAGCAGGCTCCTTAGGTATTTTGGACCAAAACACAGGGGTAATGTGTGAAATACTGGATTTTAGATACATCACACCCTGCATTATGGTATTGCAGGGACAACTTGCATTGTCCCTTTGTTCTCTGTACACCTCTACCGCTGCCCTCCAAAAAGGAGGGCGGAAAACAAAGGGGGAAAACACCCCCAAAAATGCAAAACCAGAACATGAGGAAAAAAAGGAAGTGGCATTATTTGGCAAAGCTTCAAGGGGAACATGACCAGGGAGTTCGGTTTTGCTGACAGAAGAGGGGGCCAAAGCCGCAAGGACTGAGGGTGGGTTTCAGGTTAAAAAAGGAAGAGGGTGGCAATGGGAAGGAGCCAGGGAAGTGAAGGAGCAGAGTGAGGGGCTGAGCACTCTGGGTGCACGGGAGAAGCCTCTCCCAAGCAGTGCTGTGGGTGTGAGACCAGGGTCAGCTTGCCCACGGGAGCTGGGGCTGTGCCTGCCCAGCTTGGGCTACAGCTGCCACTGTCCTCTGGCTACAGTTTTGACATCTGCAGTGGGTTATTATTTGGGGGGGGGGAAAGTTTGTCGAGCTATACTTTGTTTTAGTAATAATATCAATTTCTATAATGTTACTGCACAGGCATTTATTCATAGCTTGGGTGAGGTTGTACTTTTTTGTCTCTTGTCTTGTTTCTGCTTTTGAAACCCAGGGCATAGTGCTTCCATGGCTAATTCAGGTCTTTTGGAGAGATTTCCACTCTCTGCCTGGCTGGAAAGTACCCCCAGCCCCTGGGCTGAACTCTCTCTTTTGCTCAGAAGAATATTTTGCAGAGCAGCCACAGCAAGACAGGTTTGTCCAGGGGATGCTTCCATTTTCCCGTGCCTCTGAATGCATGTTTGGCTGTCATCCTGCAACAGCTTGGTGATGGCTAAAAGGGAGGATAATCGGGATTTCTTGCAAACACGGAGTTACAACACTGATAGCAATGTGGCAGCAAAGTTTCCATTTCGCTGCCCAAAGCATCTGCTCCCAGAAAAGCATTTGCAGAACCAGTGCTGCATTCTCCTTTTAATGACGAGGATCATGGTTTTCAGTGATTTTTGCTTCTAGCCTTTCTGAAAGCAGCCTGCAAATGGCACTTGATTGCTAATGTCACATCATGGGAGGTGGTTAGTCTGAACCCCTGCCTGTAGCAGGCATCTAAAAGCGAATGGAAATTGGTAAAAATCTGTATATTATAATAAAAAAATTATAATGCATACAAGGAGCACAGCTCCAAGAAGTCTGACCAACCTGCTGCATGTCTGGTTTGGTGATATGTAAAATTTTGGACAGGCAGCGGTACACATGGACACTTTTCGTTCCTGTATAAACAAAGCATGTGAGTGCATACGTGGTCGAGCTGTGGAGGGAAAATACAGCCTGAAAACTCCTGTGCAGGCAGGACAGGAGGTGATGTGACTTCCCACTGAAAAGCCAATCAAGAAGAGTATCAGAAAAGCAACTGAAATGGGGCTATTAGGAGGAATAAATGTAGGTAATGATGTTGCCAACTGTTACAATCATTTTTGCTCTAGGTCTCACCATGGTTATTGCTTTTCTTCCTTCAGCTACAATCTGTGGAGCACTGGCACTGAACTTTTGCTGTCAGTCCAAACAAGCCACGTTTAATAGGTCATAAGAGTTCTGAGAAACGTTTCAAGTGTTCCCAAAAGGCTCATAACTGGAAGGTGTATTTTTCCTTTAAAGTCTCAAAATTTTGGGAGGGTTTGACCCTTTATTTTAAGTGGCTGGGATTTGCACATTTGTGGTAAATTTCACTAAAATATTGTTGTGTGTGGGATGGTGTTTGTTGCCACTGTTCAGTGATGTGTGAGCTACCATCCTTCTCCTGAACCAGGATTCTTTGTTTTGGCAATGAGAAGAAAATGAGGAAACCTGCGATTCCAAGAGAGGAAATTCTAAAACACACAAGCATGTCCATATGAGATGGGAGGTGGCATTAGAGTGGCACCTGGATCTTTTAGGTGGGAAGGAGTGGCTCCCACTGAAGTGGGCACCGGGCTATGCCCTCGGGACTCTGTTCAGTCACGCAGCTCCTTCTGCTGCACGTACAGCTTGTGAGTCCTAATGGGAATTTCTGACAACAAATTCAGAAGGTATTAGTGAAGGAATATACCTCGCATTGTTAAAATCTCCTGGATGAGTGATTGCTGCAGGTAACACCGAGTGTTTATGCCTTTGCCAGTTGTGGTGCCACTTCCCGACCAACTTCTAGAGCTGACTGCAGCATCTCCCTCCAGTCCCTCTCCACACCCAGACCCAAGAACAACATCTAGACTTGTCTGGAGTCAATGCAGGAGCTGTTTCCAGCATAATTTCTAGAGCCACCTCTAAGTCCATGTCTAGTGTAATTTCCATCTCTAAGGTGATTTCTAGAAGAGCCTTTGAACTTGCCCCTGGGTCAGGGTCTGCAGTTGCTCCCAACACTCCTCTGGCGTGAGTTAATGTGTTGATCCCACATGGAGCCAAGCTGGAGCTGCCTCTGGAGCCCCCCCTTTGCTGTCTGCCGGGTGAGGTCCTGCTGGGGCCGCCTGCCAGCCCCGACCACCTCTGCTTTGCCCCCTGCCTCCTCCCCGGACACTGGGCAGCAGGGCACGGGGGCCAGGAGGGCACGGGGCAGCCAGCATGGCTCACTGTAGCGTTTTTTTCTTGTTCTTGTTTTTTTTCCGTCCCTTGTGCCGCTCTCCCCGGGAAGCAGCAGTCATTTCAATGTGCGCTTTGTGGAAGCAGAGCTGTCTGAGCCCTTTAAGCGGGAGATGAGCTCAGGTAGAAGGAACGCAGAGAGCTCCTTTCATCAGCCAGGGCCCCGCCGGCGGCTGCGGGGCATGTCCGGCCAGTTATAAATGGATCATGTGTTGCTATTTTTAGCCGAGAGCGGATTGTAAATATAAAAGGGTATAAAGTGCAAAACTTAGAAACAGTGGCGTTTGTTTTCTTTTTTTTTTTCTTTTTTTTTTTTTCCTTCTCCCCTTTCTTCCCCTCCCCGTTGGCAGGAATGTGTTTGGAGAGGAATGAAGTTAGAGCAGGAGCTTTGCCTGTGGACTTTGCACTGCTCCTATAGACAGAGATATATAGATCTGTATCGCCGGCCGGGGGGGGACGGGCTCCTCTGGTGCTGTGTGAAGAGATCCAAAAGTGCAGCCTGAAATGAGATGGAAGCGCTGGGAGGGGGAGCGGGGGGACGCGGGNNTTTTGTTTTGTTTTGTTATTTTGTTTGCTGAAACTTCGCGCCAGAGAAAGGGGGAACAAATCCTTCTTTTTCTGACATTCTCGAGCGGTCCTGGGACAGAGCAGTTAAAAGGGGTCCTTGGGGTTGTTTCTCGCTTTTTTCCCTTCCTTTTCACNGTTTACTGGTGGTGTTCTGCTTCGGTGTTTAAGACCGTGTTGTCGCTTCTGGGAGTGCAGAGCTCGGTGCTGTCGCCCTGCCCCGGCCCTGGGCCCCGGCAGCGCCAAAGCCGCGGGGCAGAAGGATCTGAACCCCC
>VYXC01004915.1:221851-247907 GCA_013397175.1 Platysteira castanea | reverse complement strand
TGCACTGAGCTCCCCACACATGAGGAAAGGTGTAGGCTGTTCTCCAGGCACGGCGGGGTGGCACAGGGAAGGGACAGAAAAGGATGGAGAGACCTTGAGGAGCTCGTTCTGTGGAGCAAAGGCTTGGCTGGTCCCCTCTCTAGAGGTGTTGAGGGCTTGAGGGTGGGAGGGGGTCAGGGAGGAGCAGGCGCTGCTGGGGTGCGCAGGGGAGATGCTCAGGAGGGCTGGTAGAAATCTGCCTCGAGATCTTTTATAGCTCTGGCTGTAAATGTGTAAATTTTGACTGGACCAGGTAACTGAGGAAGAAACAATTGTTGTGACAGAAAATGCAGCCCTGGTTCCTGAAGCTGCCCCGCCACAGGACACGGACAAACTGGAGGCCCTGCCGTTCAGAGGCAGTTACATTTTTAATCAGATTTTTTTTTTCTTTCCCCCAACCAAGCAGCTGCAAATCTCGACGTGGCTTTTTGTCGCCCAGGTGGAAGGGGTGGGTGTCTCAGGGGTGCATTTTTAACACCTCCTCACGGGGTAGTTCTCTGCTCTGGCTGCGGATGGAGGAGATGCCCTGGCAGGGCTGGACCAGGCTTTGTCTGTGGGATTCCGGGTGCTCCTTTGCTGAAAAACTGGGAGACCAAACGCGATAAATGTGATTACAGGAGTTTTGGTATCGGGGCATTACTGATGCATCTGGAAGTGGTTCGCAGATGCAGGCTGTTGTCTCCCTGTTTTCCCAGGTCTGGTGCAGCCCTCCAAGGTGGTGCCAGTGCTGGAGGTGAAGGGGAGGGCGTTTATCTGGCAAAACGAGAAAGGAGGAGAATGTCCTTAATTGTATTTAGCAGGCTAAGCCCTGAGCATTTAATTACGTTTTCTTTTTTTTTTAGGGATTGGACATTCCACAGCTTGTTTCTCTAGATCATTTTAAATTAGTTTTGATGTTTAAATATATTTCATATGAAGCCTGTCTAAATCTTTAACCAGTATATTTTTGAAAGCACAAGTATGCTTTCATTTCATAGAGCACCTAGAAAAACTCTTTTTGTATTTGAGCAAAGCTTTTTTGTTTTTAAATTAGGTGGTTCCAATGCTTTTAATTTGATCATTGCAAATTTGATTCCGCACACAAAAATGATGCAGAAACTCCTGTTATGAATCTAAACCGAACATTCACTTTCTTATCAAAATATTATTATCAAAAAATATTAGTCATTCTTCTTGGCATAGTAAACAAAGAAACATGTGGATGTGTTAATTTATTCCAGACCCAGAAAAGAGGGATAGTTTATATAAGTAAAATAAATAATTCTTGGCTATTTAATAATTGGATCACTTCAACAATAGTTGACTAATAGTCACATGTATGAAATACATCTTGCCCATTTCTATTCTTTAGGGAATTTAATGCTTAAAGAATGTTTGGAGTTTTTTTTCCGAGGGATTGTAATTTTAAAATTGTTACCTTTTTATATCCTTAATAGTTGTTGTCTTCCATAACTTACGAAGTCAGAACTAGGGGGGAAAAAACTCAAATGTAGTTGAAATTAATCCCTTGGGAGTCTGCAAAGAAATTAAACTGAGATGGTAAATGATGGGAAGGAATTTAAGATGAGTGAACACATGACAGAGTTATTTTATAAGTGTATTATTTTACTGCCTTGGATAGGTAGAGAAGATTTGGATTCTCAGAAGCAGTGATGTGTTGATGTGTCATTTATTGGTTTTGTCAATGGATTTTTGAATTATACAGGTCTAATTCCAAATTGCATTGGTGGCACAGGACTGAAAGTAAAAAAACCTGATTTTTTTTTCTCACTACTGTAGTATAAATGTGCCAGCCTATAGCATATGAAATTCCTGTATTTCTGCATATGGCTCTGCTAACTTGTTACTTGTTCAATTGTTAGCATTGAGTTATTTTGCTCTTGTTTGTAATTGCTTTAACATTTTGTTATGTTTTCCCAACTTGGAAAATATAGGGGCATGTTGGTAATTGATAACAGCCAGCTGAGATTAACTCCTGGGATCAGGTTGTTTTAGATAACAGAATTCCACATTTGTATTTTTTCATTTGTCTGAGCTCTAAAGAAATCAATCCTGTGATTGTTGCTTGTAAGTAACGAAGTTTAACGCCCCTCCTGGCAATGGTTTGATGAGGATATTGTTTGATCACTGAGTACTTAAATGCTCGTGGGTATTTCACTATCCTCTAAAATAATTGTTTATATTTATATATATGGATCAGAATCTACAGTGCATTGATAACTTAGCTTTTTTTTTTTTAATTTTGAATATTTTGAATTTTTATTATTAAAATACCAGATAATCTATTTATTTTAAATAGAATATATTGGAGAGTTTTGAGAACAAGTGAAAAATCAATTTTTTGACAACATAAGGAGAACATCTCTGGAAAGTCACAGCTGAGATCTTGCAGTCCTTGTTTGTTCAGAATGATTTTTACAGAACTAGAATTTTTGGATGCATGGTAGGAAATTCAATACTGTTCTCCAGAAACTTAACAAAAGAATTATATTTTGTTAGAAAAAAACCAGACAGTAATTGCAAAGCCAAAAATCTCTAAGAAGAAGATAGTTATCATTTTTCCTGGTAAACTTTTCCTGTTGCATGTTATCACAGTAAGGGCTTAAGGGAGAGGGGTTAAATCAACCTTTTTGATACTTGCATTTTTCCTTGGAACCTACCTCCCCTTCCCTTACCCTAAATGCATTCCGTTTGAGGTGGCATAAATAAAATTTGTTAATTTTAAATATTGGATAATATTTTTCTTCCTCATTTGTACAAAGATGAATAAGATGGATAGAGTAAATGGTTTTCAGAATTTTGATATATTCTTTTGTAATTTGAGGTTGGTCCACTTTTTCATATAAATAGTATTACATTATTATCAGATTAATAAACTTAATTTTATTAGCATTTCTAGAAACTTCATGCTAAAAGGCATGGAGATATATGAAACTGCTTTACATGTGTCTGAAGATTATTCTGTACCTTTATACTGGCTCAGTACCTTTTGTCTTAAATGTGAACTGTAACCATAGTGTTAAACAAGCAATTATAATATCTAAATTTTAAGGAAAAGTAGGGAATTTAGTGGCAGCAACCATGGTTAGAAATTTGGGTATCCTAAATGATGGGAGAAAGTAATACCAAAATAATTTGTTTTGTCACTCTGTAAAATTCCTAAATCTGGTGAAAATAATTTTTTTAGCATTTTTCTAAATACTAAAAAATCAGCACAAGGAAAACTAATATTCTGGGAAGGTGGGGCATAGCATTTCTAAATAAATGAATGCAGTTAGTGAGATTCTAATGATGACATTTGTTACTGATCCTTAGTGGTTTTTTTTCCCCTTAGGGAAGGTTAGTTAATTAAAACAATGCAAATGCTGAGGGTCTTTGTTGAGAGAAGAAGAACCCAGCTTACCCTTGGCACAATTCTAATAATAAAACCCACCAAAGGGGTCTCAAAGGAGCAGCTCTGCCAGAGCTCGCAGGAGATAGATCTGCTCCCACTTCCCAGCTCCTGCACTTCTCCCTGAGTGCCACAGCAGGAGCAGACACTGAAATTGCTTCTTGCTGCAGGGGAGCACAGGAACATCGGGAGGCCCCTCTGGACGGGGAAAGCTGGGACTCGTTTAGTGATGATTTTGATTATCTGTAATTATTTGGCAATACTGGACCTGCTCAACTCTAATCCCTTTTTATTTATTTGAGTGTATTTTTAATCGTATTTTCTTGAGTGAGAGATGTAGGGAAAAGGAAGCTTGGCAAAAAAACTCAAGAGTATTGACTTGCTGTTTGCATATTTGGGAAGGATTCCCTTCGAAATACTTCTAAGGCTTTAGAAAACTGGAAAGGAAAAAGAAACTTTTTACAGTAAAACCACTGATGTAATTAACGTTTCTTAAAGTGATGCAACGCTTTCAGTTACCTAAATAGATGTTTCCATGCTAATAACAAAACCAAGAGAGACAACCAACCTGCAATTTTAATTTCTTCTGTCGGATTGTGCTGGTTCTGTTACTGTTTTGAGACAGAGTTTTCATTCTTGAAGCCTTTGCTCCTGCTCACGAGCTCTGCAGCTTAATTCCTGCTGCACAGGCAATGAGGTCGAGGGAGAGCTGCTGGTGGGTCTCCTTCACATGAACAGCCCCCCTGGAAACCTGCAGAATATGAAACGTGTGCCAAGAAGCTCGAAAGTCATGTGTGATCGATTTGCTTGATTTTTAACAACTGTGGGGAAAAAGAAAATGTAGTCATGATTGTGTAGTGATTAATAGCACTTACTCTGGATTTCTTCTTCTTATTTCCCCTCTGCGAATCCCTTGCAGTCAGAAGCACAGGCAGGTATCCAGTGCATACTGCTGGTTTCCTAAAACATCCCCTCTCACAGATCTCTCCCTTAGGCAGCAGAGAGCTGCCAAAGCAGGCTCCTGCCGAGTATCAAAGGGCATCCCCTGCAAGGGAACGCGGCTTCTCCCAGCACTTTGACAGAGCAGCTGTCTGGCATAACCAGAGCTGCAGCTGGATAGTCCCAGCCCTGCTCATCCTGCTGTTTTTTGTAAGGAGTTTATAAATACACACTGCTGCTCGTGCAGTTAGGGTCAGGATTTTGTGGGCTGTCTGAGTCCAAAGGGCTCCGTGCGTTCCCAAACCCGCACGAGAGCTGCTCCCAGCCAGGAGTGTCCAGCTGCCGGCGCTGGCTCCGCTGTGGTCCTGGCACAGCTTCCTGTGCTCTCCATACATTCAAAACAATAGAATATTCCCAACAAACCACTGGCAGCTGCCACCAGTGGTTCAGGAGCATGGTTCTTCACCCTCCATCCAGGGCTGTGCAGCAGTGTGTTTGCTCAGATGCTCTCCCACAGCCGAGGGAGACGTCTGTTAGTGCTCATCCTACAACAGCCACTCCTGGGGGCTCATGGATCACGCAGGAGTGTTAAAGCTTGGGATTCCCTTGACCCGACCCAGGGGTCTCAAGTAGAGCTCCTTAGCCCAGAGAGCCTCCCAAGGGCTGTATTCCCATACAGCCCAAGCCCAGAGGTTGATGCTGCTGCTCATACCTCAGCTTTGGGCACGGAAGTATTGGACGTACAAACGCAACTCTGGACGGAAGGGTTGGAAAAATGAAGTCGTTTTATTGAAACAGGTTTAGTCAAGCTGGCAAGTGAGCCCAGTACAGAAATAATGTGGCTTCTTGCAACGCAGCATCACCCCAGAGCACTCAGGGAGAGCCCAGGCAAAGCGGGAGGCAGGGTCTGCACAGCTCCGCTCATCGTGCCTGGGGAGCTGGTGCAGCAGCAGCAGGTCAGCTTTCCCATATATGGCAAAACCCTGCTCTAATTTTTAAAGCTGTGTGTTGTGGCAGTGCTGAATATGGGAATTTTATAAGCAAAGCTGAATGCTTGTTATGTTCATCTGGTTGCCAGCATCTGGCACGCTGTCACTGCGATTGCCAATGTGTGCTTGCAGTCTCTGTGAAAGCAGGTTTCCAGTGTTTTCCCACCTCTGTAGGATTTTCTAATAGCTACGTGAACAAGGGACACAGCACAGGGAAGGCACGATGCTGAGATGCTCTAGAGAAGCAAATGACCAGAGGGCCTCATACATGGGACATTTTGCATCAGTAGTTTGGTGAGAGAGCCAGGAGAGGATAAGGATGAGCATGGCAGCAGTAAATGTGCTGGTTTGGGAACCCTATTTGTTAATACATATTATTTTGGTATTATTTGGATTTACACTGAGCTCATCCCTTTACTAATCTGAGTGCTTTACTCTTCTCCAAGCTGTTGCTGGCTGCCCATAGAGAGAGTAGACAAGCAGCCTGTCATTTCTGTAATTCTTGTAATCTAATTACTGCCTGCCAGAGCAGCGAGGGACTTCTGCTAAAAATCCATGATATACTTACTGCCTTGATGGCAGATGTCTGATCTGGAGTAAGGATCAGCCAGAAATGTCCTGAGGGCTGCTGAGCATATCAGGAGGCTCAGATACCTCTGGGACTGTGACCAGGGTTGAACTTTTCTCTTGGTTGCAGTTAACCTGTGTGTGAGAATCTTACCTACAGCAATGAAAGGCTGAGGAAAACGGGAAGGACACAAGCATGTCACCTCTAGGACAAAGCAGCTGTTTGTGAACAAGGCTCCTGCCCTGGCAGCCTGGACAGGACAGGCAGAGCTCCCCTCCAGGCACTACTTAGCATTTTGGGTGCTCTAAATGCACTCATGTGGGGTTTTATGTTTGTTTGCTTTGAAGGTAAAAATAGAACATTAATTGTTATTTGTAAAGGGCTGGATTCTCACTACTGACCAGCCCAAATAAAGTTAATTCATACAGTAGTTACTTCACTCAGAATACAAAGTGAAGTTTGCTGCCATTGCCCTGCTGACCACTGCTTTTGAGCCAGCAACATTCAAAAGTGCCTGCTGGTGCTGTTTGTGGCTCCTCTGGTGTTTATCCCTTGACTCGGGGTGGCAGTGAAAACTCTCCTTTGATGCCAGCCTGCCTGCTCCAGTACCAGAAGTGCCAGCCACGAGCAGGATGTGAATCTAGAAACTTTTAAATGAACTTATTTCAAACCAGCCATTTTGCAGCTGTTTCGAAACCCCAGAAATGAACCCACGCTGGCCATTCTTGGCAGGCTCCAGTTACTCACAGCACGTGCCCTGTTCTAGGGGCAGCACCTGTGGGAGGGAATGTGCCATTTTCTCAGTAGCTGGAGAGGAAAACATTGCAGGTACTCCCTGGCTGGAAAAGAGGGATGCAGCAAGCAGCAGCTAGTTGCAAAATAGCCGCTTTAAAGCAGAAGCTGCCTCGCTCTGCCAAAGCTGAAGGGCCAGCCCCGGAATGGAATGCTTATAAAAATAAGATGGTAACCATGCAGCAGAGACGGAGAGAGACCAGGAAGTTTCAGTGTTACATACAACATGATACTCTGCTTGGAAAAATATTGTCACAATGGTAGAGATATGGGCACAGATCCATAGTTGGAAGGCATAACCCAGTACCTATCATTAGGGTGATTTCAATCTCTCATTTCCAATCTTGTCTGTGGAAGAAAACTCTTTTTGGCTTGGAAATTCTCATGTGAAATGTGTAGCCAAAGGAGATGTGTCTGGGGAAAAGTTTGGAGTAATTGGTTAAGGCTGGTTTTGAATTATAGAGGGGGGGAAATTTGTCTTATACCATTTCAAAACATAACAGTATATTGATTTATTTAAAAATTTACAGGATGATGGATTTATTTTAGTTTAACCATGTTGATATTTATGTGATGGTTTGGATTTTCAACAAAGTGAAAGAAAGTGCTCCTTTCATGCAACCTGATGAGGAAATAAAAACATGACAGCGACCTTTGAAAACATGAATGTTGCAGCTTCTCAGTCATCCTGAATAACAGTGGGATATCTTGGTTTTCAATATTTGGGAAATCTTGCAGTCTGTACAATGAAGGGTTTTCCTCTTTGTTTTTTGATAGTGGAGTGTGATTTCTGTCATCTTGAAGACAGGCTATTCCTTGAGCTTTAATTACATCCAGAGAGAAGTTTCTGCAGGGACAGGGGCCGATGAGATGCAAGAACTAATGTAAACTCTCTGACTTCATTCTGCTTCAGCAGGAGCCTCAGGGGTGCTTCCAAGAAACCAATGTGGGGCACCAGAGAAGGGGACAAACCCGATCAGAGTGTGCTGGATTTACACTTCTCCTTATTTGTGCTCTCCACTGGGAAGATGTAAAGTTCTAGCGCTCCTCCAGGTTCAAAAATTGTTTAGGAACATGTAGTCAGAGTGCTAGAGAGGGGGTGTACTACAATTCCTTACAAATTTGGGAAAAAAATGCCAAAGCATTACTTACATACTCTGTGTCGTGCTCCCCTCCCCATGGAGCACACAGACACTGAATTCTCATCGTTACCCATTAAAGGCTACTTCAGTGACAAAAAAATCACTTTCTTGCTTTATAACAAAAATGTCACTGCTGAGAAGTGAGCTGGGTGCTTTCTTTTGAGCTGTCAGTTTACAGGTGAGCTGTGCCTTCTTGTGGAATCCTGGCAAGGAATTAATAAATCACGGATTATTATTCCAACAATCCATTTACTTTCCTCACTGTTTTGCTCTTGTCACAGTAGGGACAGAGTGGTTCACCTCTGGCGTATTTCGTTGCAGGGCAGACAGTTTGTGTGGAGGTGGGGGGTATTCCACATGCATTTTCCTGCATTTTATGCTTTGTCTTGAACCTTCAGCTCCCGAATTTCAGTGGAGCAGATGCACCTGAAGTGAAGTCACCCCATGGGCTCTGGTTATTTGTGTTGTGTCAGGCTTTATCAGTGTCTGTAAAAAACGCTTTTCCAGCTCTGCATGGGGTTCTGTGTGTGTTACACTGGAGGTTTTGCAAATCCTACCAGGGCTGGGAAGCACTGAGAGGACACCCAGGCCTTGACTGCATTATTTGGGTCCAAGCCTCCTCTTTTGCAGCCCTGGTGTTTGATAAGTGTATTGCTTTATATCACCAGACCCTGCTCTGGTTCTGTGCAAAGATTTTCCATTCCTGCTCTCCTCTATCTTTAATAGATAATGCTTTGAGAGCATTTTATTTATTACAAAGACCTTGGCTGACATGATTCATCTTGGCAAGCAGTGAAAAAAAAAAAAAACCAACGTATTTTTATGTCACCTTTATGAGGTCTACCAAGAACGGGCACTCAGAGGTGGTACCTCTGTCAGAGATGTTGGTGTTTACTTTACAAGCAAGACAAAACTCTTTAGAACCAGCAAAAACTAGGTCTAACTAAAATAGTTTAAGTAAACAAAGATGTTTCTCTTCTGCGAGGAGGTAGATGTGTCTGTGTAAGGACATGGTCCCTATGGAGTCCGCCCTACCACAGAGTATAAATAAAAGGAAAAAAACCTACAGTGGAAAATAAATAAAAATAAAAAATCAGGAGGTTTGTTGCTCTTGCTTTTGGAGTGTCTCATCATCAGGACACGGTTGGTTGGTTTGTGCTGGACGCTGCTTCCCCAACAGCATTTTCCTTACTGCATCTTCCTGAGGCACAGCAGCAGATTCCTTCTCTGCGTGAGTGGCCAAAGAATTTCAGTTTCCCCCCAGAATGAGGTGGGGGCACGTATGATTTCAGGAGAGGAGCAGGCTGTGTGTGGCAGTGTGCTGAGTGTCCCCCTGCCCCGGTACATCTCTGCCTGGACTGAACCAAGGGGATATCTCAGCCTTTTTTATTGATGTAGTTGAAGGCAGGTGACCTTTGTTATTTAGCAGCTTTATTGTCCTCTGCTCCACCTCGGGTATCACCTGGATTTCCAGGAAGTAGATGAAAACATTTTGAAGCCTGCAGGACGGAGGTCATCTTACAGAGGCATCCTACGAAGTTCCTTTCTGAGGAAAGGATTTTTTTTCTTGTTAAGAAGCTTGTAGCTCTATTTAAACTTCTTTTTTGTAGTCTATAAAGGCAGGAGGAAGATGCTGTAGCCTGACTGCACAGCCTGCTTTGTATTGCTTGAAAACAAATTGTTTCCCTTGACCTTGGTGGGAGTTGGGATGAAGTTGCAGCGAAGGAATATAGCTTAAAATACAGGGTAGAGGGTTATGCCTGCCCCCTTCTAAATCTGTGATAACCACTAAGCTTAAGTAACTTCCTAAAAGGTGTTTTATAAGGAGCCTGAACAGTGGCAAGGACTGGTATTTTAATTTTAATAGATTACGATCATTTGTCTAGGCAGAAAATTTAATTAATTCCTGCATCAAGCTTTATTTTTGGCTTATAAGACCTAATGCCTTTGAAAAACTCCAGTCTTGATTTAGAAGCTGTAAGATGTAATATAAATACTTTGAAATGCAGGCAGCATCAATAATTTATTCTTAAAAAGTAACAGAAAAATGTAATCTTTGTGATACTATCAGCATGCCAGATATATCATATCACCTGAAACTTCTTGGGAGGTTTTCTTACAGCCCTGTTAGCTCAGACCCTCTGTGGATCAACTTTTACACATTTTTCAAGTCAGCAAGGCTGCAAACAAGGATTTAGAGACTGTAAAGTAGTAAAATTGCAAAGGAGAGACAGTGGCGTTGGAGAAAAGGGACTCTGATATTTAGTTTCTTTTTCTTGGCATTATTTAGACTCCCAAATGACAACGTTTTTAGTTTTCTAGCACAAAGGAGGCTTCATGCTGTTCAGGATCTGCTGTAAAGTTCTAGTACAGATCATTCTGTATCCCAAACAATTTATCTAGTTCATTATATTTTTATTTCACAGCTACAGTTTATAGGCCCTAGTCTAATAGCTGGTATTTTTGGAAACCTCCCGTTTATCTAACAATAAGAGCCAGGATGGAATATCAGTTTCCACTTAGATTTTCCTGAATTCTCTCCCATTAAATCAATAACATTATTTTTTTAAATTAAGCTTTCTTTTGCTTTTAAGGAGAAAGGCTAAAAAGGAAAAAAAAATTAAAATTCTATTTAAAACAAATACCGAGGCATTAAAAAAAAAAAAAGAAAAATGGCATTAATTTCAGAGAAGTTAAATAATCAGGGTGGGTTTCGTTACAACATTTACATCATAAAACGTGATTTTAATCGCAGGAACGTTACTGATTTACAACATGCACTGTGAGAGCTAGAAGTACATGTGAGCAGGCCATTGTAACTTCAGTTTGTGTACATCGGGCTCATGTCTTAAATCCGAGCTGCTGGGAGAGGGGCCGGGAGGCTGGGGAGGGAGAATCGCATCAGAAAACTTTTTGACAAACTGACTTGCAGAAAATAACAAAGCGCTGCCTCCCGGTTTTCCGTGAGTCCCGACTACCTGAAAGGAGCTTTCTGCAGACGTATAATCATCGCAGTAGCACTTTCATTTCTGTCACAGAGGTCTAAATAAATGAATTGGCCATCTGCAATTAATTCACATTGTACAAATAGTTTGAAGACTGAGTCGTCTGTCTTCCGAACAGAGCGATCTATTTTTAGCTTCCCGAGCAAGCCTGTTTTGTGTTCTTTGTAGAGTCAGCGACATTCTTTCAATTTTTCAGCTTAATTAACACAAAAGAAATTGTAATCTGAGAAGGCAGCAGAAACAAGAACCCCCTGAAAAGCATGAATTTGCAAGAAAGCAGAAGACGACAGCTTTGAAAAAGATAGATGGCAAAAATAGAAAGAAAAAAGTTCAGAGCAGTTTGTGGTTTTGGGGGTGGACGCTGTGTAGGCTAAGTTGTACATAGTTTGTTGATTTACAGTGAATGCTCACAGGTTTTGCAATTAATTTTGGATTCTTTATTCTGAAAATGATGAGGGCCACAAAAAGAACATTTTCACGTGAGATAACAACTAAAACAGAATATTACTTGTGAATAAAGCAGATTTCTGTAGAATCTCTTACACAGATCTGGCCTGGGTGTGAACCTTGGTGTGTACTCCCTGAATGGTTGAGGGAACACTGAATTCCCTCTGGATGGACTCTGTGTGCTTGCAGTTGTAGGTAAATCATTTTTCCAAGCTTACGTATATTCATATACATGTAATTTTTGTTAGAATCTTCTCCTGACAAATGTAAAAACACCCCCTCCATTACGAGATGTATTCTGCACTACTTGAGTTAGAAAATGTATAGTGAACATTTGAGAGAAGGAAGGCACAGCTCACTGCTCACAGGGATTTGAGTTAAAATGTTACTGCTAGGTGCAGAAAAAGGGAATGAAAAGCTGAAAAGCTCAGAACACCAACTGCAATCAGTGAATGTTCAGCAGTACTTTGAAATAACGAGATTTCTGTGCCTGCTGGCAAGTGTTTTTTTGTTTAAATACAGTATCTATAATATAAATATACAGCATTAGCATTTTTTGCTAATTTTAATTAGCTATGCATTAATACTATGCATGCGTAGCATGTGAGCTCCCCAGTTAAATATCTTTCTAAGGATCCGTTTGTGGGTGCTTGTCTGAAATACACAAACAAAAGGAGGAACAATCCTAAACACTCAGCATCCCCTCTCTGAATCCAGGGAAAGAGCTTGAAAGGCTGAAGTGCAACTCCAAAAAGCTGGTGGCTGCTGCAGCACGGGGAGTGGGACACTAATTCCTGCATCAACTGGTGCATCCACAGCCTTGCATCCCAGAGTCATGTGTGCCCTCTTTTAAAAGTAAAATGTTGTATATTTTATTTAGAATTGTCTAAAAATACAGCAAAGTTTCCAATGGGAGCCTATTGTTGTAGGTGTGGCAAATAGATCCACCTCAAGGGTCAGCTGGATGCCCTTGTTGAGATATACCTGCATCTGTACCTTCTGAAATCTGGTCTCCATGTGCTTTGGGGAACTATTCCCCAGACATCCTGAGTATCAGCTTTTATCTGGTTCCTTCCCAAAACTGGGTCTGTAGAAGTTATATCACACATCCCCAAAGAAAAAAAAAAAGCAGAAAAATGGTTTGTTTAATAAGCTGGATTTAGTTCCCAGAACTGTAAGTACCTTTGAGTGTATCGAGTTAAAGCAGAAGCCGTGACTGGCTTCTGATTAAAATATGATTAAGTCTTCAGTTGTTGCAGAATTGGGCTCCTGCAGGATGCCACCAACCTCTCTAGCTCTAACCAGTTCTGCAATACTCGAGCCTTTCCTCCCAAATTAAGTGCTGGGGGAGATTCCTTTCACTGCCGAGGGTTTGGAAGACTGTGTCCTTGTTTTTCCTTTTGTGCAGAAACGTGCTCTATTTCCCCTCTGTAAATGAAAAATGGTGTTAGTGGGAAGGAGGAGGAACATCCATGTTCTTACTAAGAAGCAATGAGAGAGTTACAGAGCTGTTACAAAGCCCCTGAGGAGGATTAAGGAGGTGTGGGACTGGCAGCGATGCTGAGAACAAATGGGAATGGTGAGCAGTGGTGGACATGGGTTTGCTCACCTGGAAACTCGGAAAAGCCGAATAAAGTAACTTGTGTCATTAAAAGCTGCCTCACTCACTGTCACTGATCTTCCCAGTGCTGGATTTGATACACAGCTCTAACTACAGGTCCTACAAAAGCTGTTTATCAATGCTGGAAGTTGGTGATGAATATTAAAGTCTACCAAAAAATCAGTTTGCATCCCTTTGCATAAATTTGTCCTGCAAATTTTTTGCACACAAAGCTAAAGGAAGTAGAGGGAAATGTCAGTATCATCTTTTTCAGTGTCTGTAAGGCACATGTAAACAATGATCTGGGGTTTAATTATTATTTGAGTTTTAGTTGTAGGAGTTTTCCATTCTGAGCAATATGCAGACATGCCTTTTATGTTTAAGTGCTAAATGCACACATACTGATGTGTTTGAAAGTCTTCACTACTTCTGATTTTTTGTTGAGGATTTGTGGGTATTCATTAAACAATTTCAGTACATTAAAAACAGTAAGATAGGTTTCTGTGATCTTTGTACCCTTAAATTTTTGGATCTTTGTTGAAGGAAAAGTAAACTTATTTTTTTAAAGTATAGTTAAATACAGTAATGAAACAGGAAGTATGCCCCAAAGTATGTTTGTTTTAAGCGCCATAAGAAAGTCTATTTAAGGATCCTTCTGTAAGGATGTAAATTCTAAAATACCTATTTAGTGTAACAGTTGTAAAATATGTGAGGTAGTCAATCATACCTTTGGCTTTTATACCCGGCCGGGTTACTTGCCAACATAAACAAAGACTTGAAGGCTTATTTTTTAGATGTTTCAGACAGAATCCAGTGAACCCTTCACTTAATCCATAATATCCTAAATATTAATTATTTCTAAAAGTATTCAACCAAGACCGTAATTTCTAAAAACAGCATGAAGGTATCTTCCACAACATCCATTTTATTCTCGTATGATCCTCAAATAAATAAAATATTTCCTTTTTTTTTTCAACTCAAGACACAATCTGTTGATCATTTCTTTAGAAGGTCTGCACCCAGTGTCTTTTCTGTTGAGTCATAAGTTATGTCTGTAGACCACTGCATTGTTAAATAACAGTAAATATTCTTTGCTGCTGAATCACCCGTGGGAAGGACAGACACAGCACCCGGGCTGCGGGCACTGAAGCAGAGGGACTGAGTGCTCCATGATGTTGAGATTTCCAGAGAATTCTTTAGATAACTGGCTGTCCACAGTCCTTCTCCGTACTCCTAGCCCTGACAACAGCCTCCTCAACAGAATGAAGAGGAGTTTATCCTCACATGGCTGTGATCAGCTGGGAACTAACCTTGCACAAGGAGTTCTGCAATGGGCTCCTTGCAGCGACTGCCGCTCCGGTAGCGGTGTCAAGGACTGTGTGACAGGAACATTGCAACCAGCCTTGAGAAGCTGGCCGGCCCTCTTCCCACGAGGAATGCCCAGAAACCAAAGCTAGATAGTGATATCCCATCCATTTGTGTTCTTTACTCCCTGCTCTTGGTCTTCTCCGCACTCCTGAGGAGCCCTGGCAGGAGGCTCTTAGCTCCTTGCAAGCCACACAAGAGCTCTGTGGAGGATGCTGGGGAGAGGTTTCCCTGCTTGGCGTTTTTGGGTTTCGTACATGTAACAACGTGAGTTTTCACATTATAGTAATTCCTTCTGCTGAGGAGAACACGGATTCCTCACCACCTCTCGCCGTGTTGCTGCAGAGCCCAGCAGGCAGCAGAGGGAGCACAACAGTCCCTTTTCCAGTGCCATGGGTTAGCAGCACTAATTGTGTGTAAAACAGCCACGAGGAATGGGAGAAAGAAAGAGAAGAGTGAGAGACATCTCGGTTAGCAGCATACTGGAAGTAGATGAAAGGGCTGGAGGGAACAGGGTAAATGTCTGATTATTAGGGAACGAAGCACTAAATATGGCATCTTAATATGGCACGTGGCAAGAGGCCAGATCTGTTAGTTCATAGATCTTAACCTGCTTCCAATATTTGATTTTGAGCAGGATTAAAAACCAGGAGGGGAGGTTTTTTTGGGTTCTGGTTTCGACAGCGATGTAATCTCCTGAAGAGCAATTTTAGTGCCGTGGCATCCAACCCCAAATTCTCATCTTGTGAGACCTTAGGATCCAAGCCACAACTCTCAACAGAATAATGTGAATGTGGCTACCAAATGTAGTTAGGAGATCGTGGCTCTCTGAAAACAAAATGTGTCAATGACAACTGATGTTCATATCAAGAAGAATGTGAGAATTTAGCTTCTACTCCTGATTTAAAATGTGTAGCATCTCCAAGGTATCATCTTCTCATGGTCTGCATTAGATGTTTTTATGCAGTACCGGAGCTAGAAGAAGTTTCTAAAATATAAGTTTTCTTAGGAATCAACTGCATTAATGACTTTGTTTTATCTGAAGATATAAATAAAAGTGACATTTATATAACTGACTTTCCAGTATAAAAGCCAAAGTCTGTTGGCTAAAAACACTCAGAAAGCTTTACCATGAAAAATTGTAACAATCAGAGGTTGGATGAAATTTAGAGAAAATGTAGGTCTAGATGGGTGAATCTACTGCTTTTTATTTGCTTTTTTCCAAGTGGAATGACTTGAGCCGAAGTTAACTTTTTACTACTTAAGAAGATTAGGTGGTTCATAGAAAAATAATTCAAACTGCTTAGTTTTAAAGCTTTTCTAATAGGAAAACTTCAAAGAAGTCCGTTTTAGAATAGAATTCGAGTAATGCAGGTAAGGTTGTTAAAAATACCCTCACTGAAATGTAGTTTGAAAAATAAACTTTCATGGCACCTATACAAGTATTTCTATAGATCCTTATCTGTAAGAGCAGCAACATATTTCTTTTTTAATTAAAGATCATTATAATTGCTAATGTATGATTGTTTGGGGGCATATGTGAGTCAAACTGTGGTTTTGAGAACATAATTTTTGAGAACACCTTCACTTTCACTGAATCCTTCACCCTGTGCTGTAACATCTGTGCTGAATTAAAATACAGGCCCATGTTGGAGATGCCCCACGTCCTTGCCAGGGAGAGGAGCCACCTCCAAGATGACAAGTGAGAAAGCTGGGAATCATCCAGAATAGCTGAGGACAAGAATTCTGTAAGACAGTGACCATTTTGCAGAGAAGCTGATTGGCAGTTCTGGAAAGGAACAAAAAAAAGAACCTTTGAAGCCAAAGCAAAGAGGCGGAAGAGGGGTTCTAATTATTTAGGGAATAAGTGCTGTCTCATAAAGAAGTAAAACTTTCTAGACAGAGAGGAGGCAGAATCATTGCTGTTAGGAAAGGCATAATCAGGCTAAGAGATGAGTTCAAGCCTGTTTGGTTTTTTCCATGTATTTTTGTCTTGCTTATGTGTTTTTGTTAGCTTTTTATTTGTTTTGAGGGGGGAAACTTGGGGTATTTTTGAAGACTTAGGACTCTGTGTTTAAGAGGTTCCTTTGCTAAGCCTATACTGCTTTCTTATCAGTCTTTTAAGGATACTGTTGGAAAACCAGAGTTTCTCACAGCCAGTAAACCTGACTGAAACATACTGAAAAACCTGTCTCCAGAAAATTGTTCCACAAGTGTTGATGTGCCCAGATAGTGGCTTTCCACCATGGAGTGCTCTTCAGCTCGGGTCTTCAAAGGCAGTGATTCATTCTGTGATGTGTATCTGTCTAGACATGAGAACTTGATGCAATAAAAAGGTTTCTTACTTGGGTATTAAGAGACTGTAACAATTAAATAATTGTTGTTAGGGCAGGAGGTCTCAAGCCATGGTAGGTTATTTCTGTCATGTCTTGCCCCACCTTTTCTGTATGCAGATCAGTTTGGAGTGTTTGCCAATGAACCTCTGTCCTTCTACTACCTCTCACCTGGTCATTGCAGACTTCATATTGATGCTTCCATAAAGAGACCTGCTTGAGGACACTCTTAGAGGCAGTGAGATCCTGCAGTCCATTTTTTAGCTGGTGGAAGCACTGCTTCAGCACTTCACATTCTTAATTCCATGGTACAATCTCAGTTTCAGTGCTCTAACAGGAAATCTTTTATTCATCCTTGGGCAAGGAATCTCTTAGCCTTTTTAGCTTTACTCTTAAGCAGTTGTAAGCATATACAGATCACTGAAAAAAGAGCATTCTTGCAAGTTGCTACTGCACAGTTTGATCTCGTGGCTGGTGTGTCTTAGACTGGGTCACGGTCCCTGCATCCAGCAGCTCTTCTGCCTTCCCTCCAGTGCAGCCCACACTGACCCACGGAGAGTCAGAGTTCTATTCTTTCTAGCCCGCTTTCTTCCCTTCAAACCAGCTTTTAGCGTGGAGAAGAATTAATTATTTTTATTTCTATGCTGAAAGATGGTTTGTGCTGGTCATGGTGGTTCTTTCTGCTTCAGGCCATTGTCGTTCAGCTGGGTACAGAGTGCTTTGATCCACCATGGGGGGTATGATACCAGATACATGTAAACAAACCTTATAGCCAAAATCATGTTTGCAAAATAAAACAGGGTTATCATTTTGATGGAGAACTATTTTTGTTGTGTCACAATTGCCTTGGTCCCTTTTGCCTGCCAGAATTGTGAATTTATAAACTCCCTCACTGGTCTTCTCACTCGAGGGAAGAAAAACCAGGAAACTGAAACTTCATTTTTCTTTCAAATGAATATTAATGGAAAATCTTAGGAGGTATTTGCTCAGCTTTGTAATAATATACATGTCCAATTATGAGATGGTCCAGACAGAACAGAGGATTAGGAATACAGAATTTAAGACTGAATTTGCAAAGGCAGTACAGGAACTTCAGCTCCCAAAATATCCTCTGAAAGTTTTGCTTTATTTCACGCTGTCGGCCAGGCTTCTCCTTACAGCACCACAATATTCATAATAAAGAAATAAATTAAATCCACCCCTTCCTGTATGGCTCACAACACACAGCACTGTGCATGCTCAGCACATGTGTAGTTTTGATAAAGAGACATTATCGAGCCTGAAATCATTTTAAATAAAACAAATAATGTGGCTGCCCAGCACTTCCTCTGGAAGTAGTTCCTTGGACAAATCTTCCTTAACTCTCACATGTATGGAGTTAGTATATATATCCTTCAGGAACACCAATTCATAGAAAGAATGTTTCAGGCTCACTGTACAGCTGTGTATTTTCTATATAGGGTGTGAAGTGCAGCCGTGCAGGAGGGCCCTGCCTTCAGGCTGGGGCTGCCGGGGCTGGCATCCTCCAGGTGCCCCATGGCACAGGGCTGGAGGGGACAGGAGTCCCCCAGCTGTCACCCCAGGGCTGGGGGGTTGAGGGCAGGGCAGGTTACCAGCTACTCTTGTGTTTTATGGGGCTGCAGAGGTGGTGGCAGCCGGCTCAAAGCCATCGAATCCCCGGCTCCTTGCAGCATCCCTGGTTCCCTGGATGTTCCAAGGGCTTTCCATCAAACATGGGAACACTGACATGGCTGTGATCCCACCGGGCAGAGGGGAGGGGGCTTGCCGTGGGCAGTGGGAGATTTTGGGGAGCTTGTTCTCTGGGGATGACACCCAGAAAGTGGGTCCAGGTCCGGGGTGGAGGGAGCTCCTGGCCCCAGAGCTCCGGGGGCTCGGCTGTGCTCGTTCTCTGTTTGCACAGCGGAGCCGGAGCTGTAAAAAGCCGATTGCTTCACAAGGGAACAGGTCACAGTTAGACAAGGGAGCAATGGAAAAACAAATTCGTTATTGTAACACCAGAGAGCATAAAGCAAACTGAGAGTGACCTGCAGAAGAACACAGCACCAGGTTTCTGTCCTGGTGGGTGCTTCATGGTGGGCAAAGAAAGACTGAGAAGTGTGCAGGCATTTTTTTAATGCTATTTTCAAAATAAAAAGTATCTTTGTCTGGTACTTTGAATGTAGCAAGCATGCTGGTTCTAGCTTTCCCTGGTTTTGCTGGAGGGCCTGTGGGAGACAGACTTGACAGAATACTAGCAGCTTTCTCACCATTTTCATTAAAGAAAAACAGCATTAAGATTTTTGAATAGAGCCTTTTTTTTATTTTCATGAAATGTTGCTAAAAATGTCTGAGTTTAAGAGGTGTTAAGAAAAGGAAGACAGACTATTAAAAAAACTTGCTTCCTTTTTGAATAATTATTTTATGATGAAACGTGTAGCAGAAGGGCTTAAAGGTCACCAGTGAGACCAGGGCCCCTTGGTTCTCTGTGCTGTGCAGACATGTCGGAAGCAAACAGCTCACAACCTGTAAGAGAGAGGCAGATAAAAGATAGCTGGACAAAGAGGCACAAAAAAGGGAAGTGGCTCGTCCAAGGTCACCCACGGATCGGTGGCTGTGCTGGATTGAACCATCCGCAGTAGATCAGGTCTGTTGGATCCTGTTTCCCTGTTCCATCCCCACACTCATCTTGTCTCCATTCACAGTTTGTGAGCATTCAGACAGGTCTGATCATCCCCCAGCTGGGTCCACAGGAGGGGATAATCCTTCACCTATGCTGGTTTTGATGTTGCAGAGACAAAATCCAGTGCTAGACCCCAGGTTCTGACCCAGCTCCTGCCTGCTTCCCACAGCCCTGGCCACTGATGTCTTTCCTGGCTTTGCCTGAGATAGAACAACAAGGAAAACCTTTCACTGTGCACCTAAAGCCTTGGAGACAATCAGTTGGTTCATATACGTTTCTAAAATGAGACAGACACAAAAAAACCCAAAACCCCACACCAGAAAGACTTTTTCACTGCAAAAAGGGTCTAAATTCTGCAACTGCCCTAAGGCGTGTGGGGCACTCTAATTTAACATCAAGGCACTTAAGACTTAATGTTGCTGTTAGTTTGCCAGACAGACAGATTCTTCCAGGAAAAACAGGGTACAAAAGACCCCTATTCTGTAACTGTGTCAGTATGTAATCCTAGGACCTAGACTTAACGTTTTTTCATCTAAAGAAAAAGATGAGAGAAAATACCCATTTTCAAAAGGAACACTTCTAGGCCTTTAGCAATGCGGAGACAGAGCAGCAAAATCACAGTCCTGTTTTCCTTGCAGATCGTCTCTAATAGCTCCTGGTATTGAGAGTATTGTGGTTTGCTAGCACTAAAATGTAAAGTTATTTTGAGCATGAAAGCCTGGACGTCATTCTATTTAAAAAAATGTAAAAGAAGGAGAGGAATGTTTACAGCACATTAAAACCTGTGTGACAACTTAGCAAGAACTATTTTAACAATCCTCTTATTCCCTTTCCTGTTATGCACCATAAAATGAGGATGCATTGTCAGTAATAAATAATATTGGCATGGAGGGATGGCTCACCATGCTCCGGAGTCAGGCTGGGTCAGGCTCAGCCCCAGCTGCCACCCTGCTCCAGAGGGGACTCTGCCTGGTGCTGGGCTGCCCTGTGTGCTGGGGAGGTGAAGGCAGGAGCCTCCTCTCCTCTGCTGACCCCCGGGCAGGAGAAAAGCTTGGGAGTTTCGTGCTTCTTTGCAGGAATTAACTATAACCAGTATTTAGAAAACAGCCTCTGCCACAACTGCCTCCCTGGGCTTTGTGACCCAAACGTAACAAGGATTAAAGCAGAATATTTCTTCATGAGAAAAGTTTGCAGTCAGGGGTAGGTCTGCAGTGGATGTTGACAAATACTGAAACTAAATATGAGAAAAGACTTGTTCCAGTTTTTTTTTAATCGGCATTCCATATGTGTTATGTGGAGAGCTAGGATGTGCTGCTACTTCTGTTACATAAGAGGGCTTTTTTCTTTTTTAATAAAGTGCAGTGCAGAATGCATGAGGAGTGAGAATGAATATCAAGAAAAATAACTATATGAAAATAAGAAAAGCTACTAAGTGAAAAGCCCTTACTCAGTGTGTTATTTCCATAATTCCTTGAGTTCCTTAAAGTCTCTTTTAATGTTTCTGAGGGAAAGCCTCGAAGTGAAAGGAGGGAGGCAAGGGGTTTTTTTTCTTTGGTTTAAAGGAAGATCTTGGTTAATTCTATTAGTAGACTTTAGGCTTGTTTTTATTTAAAAACAAAACAAAAATCCCTTTTAAGTTTAGAATTTCTGTATGGAAAAATTCTTCCTCTTTGCCAGAGAGGGAAGTATCTCCTTTTCACTCTGTTTGTTTTGGAGTATCTGTAGTTAAGTGTTTTGTGTTTCTTCTTTATTGAATACATTAGTGGTGCATTAATTCCTCCCTGACAAAGCTCGTTTCATTGCACTCACTCCTTCCCTTCTGACAGACAAACTTGGCCTTTCACGTGATGATCCTGCTTTGCTCTCCCAGTGTTTGATTGGTAATAGCTGCATTTCCTACCTTGTTTACCTCGGAATGCTTTTTAAAGTGATTTTGGTTCTGGCCCCCACAAAGGAAACAGATGAAAAAAAACCCACATTGAATTCTTGCTCCAATTCCAATCTGTTTGCTTTGGTTTTCCTTTTTAGATTATTGTTTGGCTTTAATTTGTTTGTTTCTCCTTTAAACGGGCTTGAGATTACTCAAGGGTTCCTTGTTCAGCAGGTCAAAGGGTAATTTGGAGACTTTGAAACTGTCTCCCTTTTTATCACCACGTTTCGTTCTTCGCAGAGTCCAAAGGATTTTCAGGACGGTAGCTCGATAGCTCGTGGAGGATGGCTCCATCTAAGGAAAACATGAGCAGCAGACCTGAGTCACTGCAAGAAGCCATGGCAGTTTTTTTTAGATGAAAAAACCCTCACTGATCTAAGTCTAAATCAGAACCTTAATTAATCCTTATCTGTAACTAAAAGATTAAGCTTACTGGGGATTAAATACATTGAGGTTGATAGGTTTGATACTCAACTACCAGTCCAGGATGAAGACCCTAAATGTAACTACCTTCAAGCCAGAGAGGTATCCGTACACAAAAATATACAGTGTGTGCTATTAAAAAATGTCCTTTAACTGAAAGAGTCAATCTGTTCCAGAGTTAATCCCTGTTTTTAAAAGAGGGAGGTCAGTTCCAACTGCTCAGCCACGGCACTGTGGATTTGTAGGACAGCAAAATGAAGCATGGAGTAACGTAGGCTCCTTAACAAAAATCCAGGTGTTGCTGTAAGAACCCTTTGTTTCATGTGTACCCCAGGTTAATTGAGCTCTGTATCCTTCCATGGAAAAGACTTGCTGAAAATATGCTATTTCCTACAAACAAACAAAGGAAATTGTACAATTAGATCAGTGCTGTCACTTTTACTTTTCGAGCTACAAATTTTGTCCTCTCTGCCGTGTCTCCTGAGCTGTGGTAGGAACTCGAGTACAGGCTATTCCAGAGGCGAGGAAGGCCAACAACCTCCTCAGAGGCTGCAGTGCCATTTCAGTCCAGTTGTTAAGGGATGCTGGAGCGAGATGTCGTCTGTGTCTTCTCTTCCAAGTGAGCACATTGGCTTGGTCACAACTCCACCCCCACAGTTCACAGCCAAAAGTTTACGAGGTCGCATTCACTGTGGTCAGTGAGAGCCCGTAAGGAACTGCACAACTGTCCCATCTGGAAATTAGTTAACCATTTCTTCTTTGCTAGAGGCATCCAAGTGCTCAGTGCCTTCAACTCACTAACAAATGTGAATTATTTGCAATAGGAAATAAGGGTGTTTGTCACCTGGAGGGTTTGGGAGGAAGCTGTGGGGTAAGATGGGCATCTGATCTGGGTCTCATAACCAGCTGTAAATGTAAAGAGTAACTCGAGTGAATTCAGAGCCTTACTCTGGTCAGTTGAGAGTAAAACTGATGCAACATCAGAACTGTAGGCAGAAAGTTTTATCCATTTAGTTAAAAAGAGAAAAGAACCGAACAGCATGGAATATGCGTCTGAAAAGCTTTTTTCAACAGGCTCAGACTCTACTTTGTTAAGGCAATAGTAACTCCAAAATCAAGTCCTGCATCTACATTTCCAGCCAGTGTTTGTGAATTTTACAACAGTATTTCCTTGCCTCTTACTTATACAAGTGTGAGTATCCTCATGCACAAGGAGGGAGACTACCACAAGGAAAATGCATTGAAATACATGTAACAGTCTATCAGTTATAAAACAAAAAGATAGCATTTTTCTTGAGGTCCTCTTGAGTGATTTTATCAGCAGGTATTACATGTAAATCTTAAAAGGACAGAAGTTTATGTATATAGGGTGGGGGAAGCATAAAAGATGTGAACTTTTCAACAAGTTCTCTTTCCTATTGCTATTGACAGTGTGCTTCTACTTTATATCTAAATCTTTTTTACCCATTTCTAAATCAAGCTAATATAGTTGTCCTAGCTGGGAAGAGTAAAGCCTGCATAAGTTATGCACTTCAATAGGACTGCTCAACTGAGTAAAGTTCAGGTTTATTTACAGGATTAGGCTATTGTTACAAATCCTTCTTCACTCTCAGACACCAGAGAGTAGATTTTGGGGCAAAAGCTGTGGAGGGAAAATGGAAAAATAATTCATCTTTCAAAAAAGAAATTAGGAAAATTAAGAGATCTGATGATTTTCATTAGGATATAATAGAAATTACATCAATGGGACTAAAAATCTATTAGCTAAAGCTATCAAGTGGCCTGAAATGGATGATAGATACAAGGAACTTTCGTACACCCTCCTTTTCTCCCAAATAGTCAATTGAAATATTATTGCTTTGAATTATACTGCTGCCTCTCCTTGTGAGATCCTTTCTGGTTTGAGAAGTGAAAACAGCAGAATATTGTTTAAGACTGCCAAACCTCCTGTTCTTTTGGTGAAATCCTTACGCTGAGATGCGTGTTGGTGTGTCAGTCTGCATTTACTTTAGACTGAAAAACAAAAAACAACAGCCTCTATTCTATTCAAACACAGAAGGAATATCAATGAATATGAATTTAATCTGTAACTGTGCAGTACTTGCCATCTTCTGTGTGCAACCTTGTATTTCCCATTAATTTAAACAGTGCAGGATTGAGTCAATAGCTGTAAGTCTTCTGATGTCCTTTGACAGCCATTTCCACGTTCTTGTTACCTTCCATTTTTGGAAAACACTTTCATTTAACATGCAGCAGTGTCCTTTAACACTCTATTTTCAAGCTTCAAATGGTTGGACTTTTATCACAGAGGCACTATGCCCATACATATAGTTATTTTATCTTGGCATTATTTGTTCCTAAGGCTGCAGGTTCTTCAGAAGCGAGTTTTAATTTTATGGTGAGTCAGGGGTCAGATTGTGCCTGCACTTACCCTTCTGATGGCAGGAGCCTTGTGAAACTGAAGTTCATGGATTTTTACAAGATGGAAGCTAATGGAACTAGTTCCAATAAGAAACACAATTTACTCCAAAGACACATTAGCAGCATTATGTTATTTAAACAAATAAAAAAGAGTGCGAACAGCGAATGTGTTGGTATGCTCACTCTTCAAACGATGGGCTCCTAATCAGGACAGCAGTGAAAAAACTCCTGGCAGTTCACTGAGTTTGTGAAGTGTGGGTGGTGCCTGATGTCCTGGGTCCTGTCATATTTCAGAAAGACAAAAAAGGTCTGTAATTCCTGATAGGTTACACAATGGGAGAGTTTTCTTTTTGTTTTCTGTAGCTTTTGATACTTTCACACTTTAGTAACACTTGTAATACAAGGAGCTAATTCTTAATTCTGTTGTAAGTAACTGGGAGCTTTGTGAATTAGCTGAGGGTGTTTTACAGCTACCTCATGCTTTGCTCAGCCTAGAGACAGGGGCACAGGGTATCTACAGCAGGAGGGCAGTGATTCCTGGCAGGGTTTAACCTCACAGAGCCTGTCTTGGTTTCTCTTTGGGAAGGGATTGGTGTGCACTGCTGGACAACAGCATTTACACAGCAATGACTCCCTTGTGCATGGATGCTTTGGCATATTTACCCATCCTGTTTCTCTGTACAGACACCATTCAGCAAAATTTTTGCCTTTTATATATCTCCAACAGTAATTTTTATCTTGTGTATTCCTTCACATTTGGAGCTTGAGATGGGCTCTCTTCCCCCCAGCTGGGACCCCGAGGGAAGCAAAGCCTGGAGGCTGGGGCAGATTTTCCCTCCTGTGGGAGGTGGCAGGTACTGGCATTTCTGCATTCTCTTCATACCTGAAACCATTAAAAAAGTATCAGGTTTTATAATTTTCAGTCTGAATTCTGCTTTTTTGTGTCTTTTATGCCTTGTAAACTCCACAGTTAAAATATATGTGAATATTGTGTATTATATGAAACTATACAAATAAATAACCTATAAAACACGTAAGGAATTACTACAATCTTTGCTTCAGATGAATCTGGGCACTGCTGAGCCAAGTTTCTCTAAGACCTTTCAAAACTGCTCTTAGCCTAAAAGAACACCTAGAGACATTGGTAAGTCTCTCCAGGGACTCCAGAACTCTTAGGCTCTGTAGCATTTAAAAATAGTGATTGTGATGTTCCCTGTTTCTCCTGAGGTCCCCCCCTCTTTCAGCAAGGGCAGCTCAACAGATGTATTTGATGACATTAGCTGTGACCTCCTAGTTGTTTGCTCTATTCACATAATTATTTTACTGTGGGTGTTTCTAAATATAGTAACTGGATGATGTAAGAAGGTGTGTTCGTGGGAACAGTGTGGTAGATAATCGAATTTTGCAAATGAGGGTAAATAATATTTGTATAGTAAAGGACATTTCACTAACTCATGTGTGGGGTGTGTGCATAGAGAAGAACTACCTGTGTATTTTAGCGAACCGGGTTATGCAAGGAGCAAAGCACCAACCTTTGTTTTACAGGTGTAACTGATAAGTTGTGTGATTTTTGTAATAGGGTTTCCAAAACATATTTTAGAGAAGAAAATTGAGCTAGACAAGGGGTAAAACCATACGTAGAAGCAAGTGTGTGCATCTAGTTGTACTCTGCTGTGCTGACAGCATTCCCAGGTACCTTGAGCCCCCCGTCCTGGCCGGGATGGAACCCGGCGAATCGCGGGGTGCAAGCAAGCAGCCCCGCGCCGGGGAAGCGCATCCACCCAAAACCAGACACCAACCATTCACTACCATAACTTCCACATTCATTATTTTCAAGCGCAGCACAAGGCGCCGCGGGGCACGACTCCCGTACGATTTATTCAGAATCTTGTTAACTCCAAGCCCAGCTCCGGGTGCCTCCATGCCGCGGGGCGGGGGGCGGGCGGTGCCGCGGGAGGCTCCGGGGCGGCCGCGGGGCCCCCGAGCGGCGGC